>CATIWF010058089.1:0-25370 GCA_949630135.1 Balakata baccata | reverse complement strand
TACTTGTTAGATTTAATTAGAAATAAGAATCATACAAATTGGACTAGTATAGAAAACGTTATAAGCTAATGAACACATGAAGGTCACACTGCCATTAGACCAAACCCTAGTTAGTGGTCCTTAAAATGCATGTTTTAGTTTGTTTAAGTTTCACTAAGTTTATTTAGCTACCAATTGACCAAGTATACATTCAATTAGGTCGACAGCATATTGGAGAGCCTCAAAAAAGTGAAAGACAGTAAGATAGAGGCTTATTAGCAAAAGAAAAGGTGAGTTTAATTATCGAACAATTTCTTTGGTACGTGTTACGTGTAATGTGATTACTACATGCTATGTGCAACGTGACTTGACTTGCGGCCATATGAATTACATGATTGTTATGGTAGGGATATGATATCAAAAGGTAATGAATGACTTAAATACATGGTTATGTTATAGGCTTTTCTTACATGAAGTGATTGATTATTGAATATGCAAATGTGATATAAATGCAAATGTTAAGTAATGATTGTTGCAAAATGCATATGCATATGGATTTAAAAGGCATTGTGTAAATGGCATTATAAAGCAAAAGAAGAGGCCTTTGGCCCAAACCCGGGACAGTGTCTGTTTAGCCTGGTCACAACAAAAAGAAAATGACATAAGCATGAGTATAAGCAAATGAAATGTTTACATAATTTAATATTATTTATATTCATATGATATTGATAAATAGAATGACATGCAAAATGTGTATGAATGACAATTACTAATTGTAACTGTGATTGACTTAGTACTTTAGAAAGCTTTTGATAATTATTCTCATTGAGTTGCAACTCACCAAATTGCATCATCTTTCAAGCAAAGAAGAGTAATTAGCTCATTTTGGAGGTGCATACCATATAGAGGACATGGATCACAGGTCACCGGCCGAGCCTCACCAATCTCTCTCCTTGCATTGCACATATGTATAGGAACATGATATTTGTATTTTGGGTTGTGTATCTATATATGTATAAATTAGTAAATATGCAATGATGTGTAAATGTGTATTTGGCTTTAACCTTTGTAGCTAAAATAATTGAACATAGTATCTGAATTGTTAACATATGTGATATATTAGGTTTATAATCAAGATGTGATGCTTAGCTGAGCTGTCAAATGTTGCAAAGTGATAATGTTATATGATTCAAAAAAAAAAATTATCCCTCATTATAACAAGGACTATGTTCCATTATATGCAATATACGACAACATGATATAAGTATAAGTGATATCCATAGGTATAAGGTGTTACATATAATGTCTGTCAAGATCTTTCCTTTGCAAAGAACAACATCATAATTGGAAAAATTCAATTCAAACTGTTTCTGTATTGTCTCTTGAACTGCCCACAAATTTATTTTCAATTTAATAAAGAGCAGCAATAATAGAATCAAGCTGGTAAAATTGCATTTTTAAATAACTAAGAATATATAACCACCATTCCTTAAAACTACTAACAAATTTGGCAGTTAATTCCTAAAATACTTCACATATGGAGTTACCATATTGAACTTTTGTCTCCATCTAGGCAAGGATTCCCAACAATCTTGTTCATCATTTGGATGGTAAGACATTATCCATTGAAAACCAAGGACCACTATTACCTTTGGATTTCTTTGAGGAATTTGATGAAGGATGGACTTCACTATCCATTTCATCTTTATAGGGTTCATAAACATAAGCAGTGGAATTATAAAATTTCATAGCAGCAGATTGCTTAGTTGGAGCTGTCCTTAGAGGAGGATCTGCCATCTAAATAGAAGGAATTGATGAAAATTCTAATGAGTCACTATGTTCATTGAAACTCTGGTCATATTTATTAGAAGAAGTATCAAACTCTAAAGAATCTGAAGCTTGCATAACAATTTGGAGAGTTGAAAATTTATTTTCTATGCTAGTTTGAAGGAAATGGATGTTAGAATTGGTCTAAAAAGTACCATATATCATGAATTGGTGAGGACCTTGAAAATCCTAAAAAAGATTTTAAAAAGGATATGATTTAGGTTCTTTTCCAAATCTTCACATAACTGGTGGTGTGGTAGATTGGGTTGACAGTGAAATAGTTGGTTTTTCTTAGGTGGCTTTAGTGTGGATTTTTGAGATCTAATCATTTTTTGGAAATTTTCATATTGTAGGAGAATTAGATCAAATTTTGGTTGTGGAAGAATACTAGAAGTAAGTGGTTCTTGTAGAGGAAAAGTACTAGTGAATGCAGAGGGATTTTAATATGCAAGTCTTTTTCTACTTATGACAATTGTTATTTCAGATTCAAAATTTCTTCTTGTTTTTACTGAGAAAGAGGACTAGAGATTTGCTGCTAGATCATCTGCAACAATTTTGTGTGGAGAGTCCTGATTTGCCTTTGGAATTTAAGCATGAAGTCATGCTGGAAAGTAAATTGACTCTTCATTATAGATTCCACTATATTCACTTTTGTTGATACTTGATCAACCTTAGTTTTAATCCTGTTTAAAACAAAATTTTGTGCTAAGGCATTATCAATTTGCCAATTTAAAATCGATTCACCAACTGTAATATCTCGAGTTCGACCTTGTGATTTGCACCATGAGACTTAACATACAGAGTCCTTTTGATCTGCTTGTTAGGATCCATACTTTCTTGTAAAGATGGAAAGTCATTTCTAGTTGGTTGAAATATACAAAAAAAGGGGACAATAATTTGAACAAGAGGAGGAGCAATAGGTTTAGGAACCCATCAAGGCTTCTGCTTCTTAATCCACCATAAACCTTTTTTTATAAATTGGCAGTGGTGGAGTAGGAGGAAGTGGTTCCAAAGGATCATCCCATTGAGGTTTCGAAGGTGTAGACATCTTTGCTTTGAATGATGCATGCTTAGAATACGAGACAACATGATTATATTTTCCTAATGGTTGTCTGAGCAATCCAACAGAAGGGTCATTATCATCAAATCTTTTGTGAAACACCCTTTCAGACTTTCCTTTCTTTTTCTTCCATCGTTGAGAAGTAAATTCTTCCTCATCATTAGCATATAATGCATCAGTCAAACAATCCTCACATATACAATTGACATCTAGAATGTTATAATCGCCTTGGAACATAGAATAAAATGGTCTGCCTATGGAATCAAAGCCTATAACTTGCAAATTATCTTCAAGCTTGAAAGGCTGAATCATAAATTGTATAGAGAAAATGGAAGAACTGGAGCTAGATTTTCTAGTATGAATGAATTTTGTTTCAATATTCCATCTGCCTTCTTATGTAAACAATATTCTAGATGTTGAATTGGCTGTAAAGTATTATGTATCTTCTTATAATTTGTTACTCAAGTATTTGGTAACAATTTTACTAGTTCATTTCTAGATATCTACCTTAGAATATGCACACAAGTTATAACTCGTTGTGCATTTGACAGTATGAAAAAGTGCTTCATTTGATACAGGGATAGAAAAATCAAGGGCATGATCATAGACCCTGTAGATCAACTGATAATTGAGAGTGGCTGCAGTTGCTGATATGACTTGTGGAGCACATGTGATTTACACTTGCACCTTTAGGGCTAAAAGAACATAAGGATCTTCCAATGATAAATTAAAGTTGGGATAAAAGGTGAACATCACTATTCAAGCATTTAGTGATGTTTCAACAATACCAATAACAACATATTGATAATGTAGGCATCTGGCATCTAAAAGAGCTAATATGGCAAATACAAGAAGGCCTTTTCTCCTATGATAGGATGAGGCAAGTTTGATTGCTCCAAAATGCATATGGGTATATCTGTCTTTATTCCAGAGGGATAAGAACTCTAAGAGAATGTCCAGAGACATAAACTACTCTTCACCTATTGCTTTGATAGTGTAATAATCAAAAGAAAAAGACTACACATATTCTTTAACAGATTTGGATGGTATGCAAATAATGGATTTAATATTGGTTGTCCAAGAGCATTTCGTACGATTGTATGTATCATAGGGCTTGAGAAAAGGAATTTTAGTGATAGGTGTTTTTTATTCGTCAGGAATGTGTTGAAGTTCATAAAGAAAATCTAACTTACTTCCATGGCTTGTTCTGAAAGAAGTAGAGTTAGGTAAGGTAAGAGGGGCTGAGACTAAGCTTATAGGAGTAGAGTTGGTTTTCATGTATGAGAGGTCTTCTGTGATCTATCATTCAAACATAACAATACCTATTACTCTCAATAAAAGATAATAATATAGCTCTGATATCAAAAAGGCCCTTTACCCTGATGTACTATTATGAAATATGGTAACACTTATACAAAATAAAAAATTAAATAATTACCTTGACATATATATATATCCATCATTCTCTAATATCTGCTTTTTGTAATTTATTAATCCATGAGCTGATATTGTTGATTTCTGTGCATTCGAAATACTAGAACAACTTCTGCATTTACTTGAATGCATGAATTCTGCCATCCACATGAAACTATCATTTTTTTAGGGTAAATTACAAAAAAAATTATGAACTTTATACTTTATCACAGTTATATTCAATTCTTTAAAAATTTGAGTTTAATTATATGTACTTTGCATTTTGTAACAAATATTGCCTCGAAAGGACTGAATCTCACTCTGAACCTGCGTGGCGATGAGCTGGAAAAATATAAAAAATATTAAAAAATGATATAGCATACATAATGGACGTGGAAAAAAAATTATTATGTGGCCATTTGCGCTAAAAGAGCGCTGTTTTGCGCAGTCCAAAATCAAATTTGAAATTCTTTTTTTGAAGATTTTGTAAACTCATTCTTAATATTAGATAACTGTAATTTAAGATTGTCATAGAAATGCACCTAAAATCGACTGCTTTAGTTTAAAAAATTTCAAATTGGATTTTGGATTGTGCAAAACGGCACGCATTTTTTAGCACTTAAAACCATGAATACAGAGCATAATCAAAGTAGATCTAAAGCAAAAGATAAAAGATTTTCTGAACTTATTCTTAATATTAGATAGCTGTAATTTAAGATTGACATAGAAATGCACCTAAAATTGACTGTTTTAGCATAAAAAATTTCAAATTAGATTTTGGACTGTGCAAAACAGTGCGTATTTTTTGGCACATAAAACCATGAATTTAGAGCATAATCAGAGTAGATCTAGAGCAAAAGACAAAAAAAACTA
Organism: Balakata baccata; assembly: GCA_949630135.1. Classification (NCBI taxonomy): domain Eukaryota; kingdom Viridiplantae; phylum Streptophyta; class Magnoliopsida; order Malpighiales; family Euphorbiaceae; genus Balakata; species Balakata baccata. The sequence continues at coordinate 20,218 of CATIWF010058089.1, read as the reverse complement.
ACATAGGACAATGGAATAATTAGATCTAAAGCATTAAATACCTTATATTAAGCAAATCTTAGGCATCAAATAAATCAAAGCAAACAAAATTTTGGTATGGAAAATAAATCAAAGTAAGAAAAATAGAAGAGAGGGAGAAAGAGTGAGATGTAGAATATTCTAACTGGTAATAGAAGAGGATTGAAGAGCGCCACCAATTTATCGAAAGTACTGATATATAATCGGTAATGGAAGAGGACTAATGCAGAATCAGCAAAGGAAGGGAGGGTCTCTAGATGATAAAGAGGAAGATCTTTGTTAGGGTTTGAAACAAAGAAAAATAAATAGATATTTTATAAGATTGTATAATGGTAATTAAGATAATTTATTAAGAGTATTTTTGAACTTTAAAAAATCTAAAAATTGCTTGCGTGTTTTGCCAGATTTTGGAGAATCATGTCTTATTATGCTTTTTTTAAACCATGATTTTAAACTTTTGAAACGAGCTTTTCTACCTTGAACCAAATGTTTAAATTTCTGCTTTTTGTGTCAAAAAAGTTTTTTGACTCCCAACCACAATGCCAAACGCACCCTAAATAAAAAAATATAAAAAGAAAAAATTATGATGATAGAACACCCTGCTTGCTACACTTCAAAATTAAATACAAGCAAAAATCTACCATGAATTGAAGTAAACCATAATTAAACAATTATAATAGACTATTATGACAAAAAACTAGTCAATAAAACATATTATTAGAATTGATAAAAAAAATATAGTACCACCCATATAACACATACATAATGCAATAATTAAAAATTACAGATTTTATTTAATTATTTTATACATAAAATATGAGATGTCTCTAATACCAATTATAGGGAATGTTTTTAAAAATTTTAAAATGTTTTATCAAATAAGTCGCAGTAGAAAAATTTCTCAATTTAAATCGTCTTATATTATTTATAAAATAATTAATTCACATACAAGATTTTGTTAACATTTTCGTCCACACAAATCTTTCAGCCTATTTTCAAATTTAATTACACTAAATGAATGGGTATCTTTTACACTATAAAATTAATTAATTAGCAATTTAAACAATCAAAATCAAAACTAACAAAGAAAATAAAGAATTATTTGCACTTAGCATTTTTAATCTTGTAATAGTGCAAGTTTTTCTTCCCACTCTAAGAGAACCAAAAAGTAAAATAATTAGAAATTATTATTATTTTTTTCTCTTTGCTCACCCCTTTTGGCATAAAGAAGGTCGCCTTATTTTTCCTTTTGATTTTTCTTTCTCTTTTGAAATAAAAGAGATCAATTCCAAACAAAACACTGAGTTCCTTTTTTGCTTTTGTTTTTACCATAGATTAGTTCCTTTACAATCTAAAATCCTATTCAAAATAGAATTAGCTAAACAGTGATAATAATATTACTTATTATCTTAGTTTAAATTCTTTTAAATAGAAAATAAATAAATAATTTAAATTTTATCTCTTAGATTATTTCTAATCAAGATAAAATTCTTTATTAGATAATCTATCTATTTTAAATTTATTTCTAATTAAATTAAAATTTCTAAAATTTAAAATAATTATCTAATAAAAATTTATTTTATACCTACCATCCAATTAATTTTGGAGAAAATTTCACATACTAAGTTTTAAATTTTTTTTTTTTTGAACACCTAAACTTTTTCTTCTTTTCATTTTTATCAAATCCATTTTTCAATTTTATTTTTTTTTATTTTTTTTATTTTCAATCTTAGAAAATAGAAATTCTTAGCCATGTGAATATTTTGACTTGCTACTCTCCTATCTCATTAGGAATAAAATCCACCACACAAAAGCTTTTTCAAAGCTATTCCCACTGCTTCGCAGTTCAATCAAGCTGATATTTTCAAGCTAGCAATCAAGTTTAATAAAAATAATGGATGTATAATGCAATTCATGTTTTTATTTTTTTTATCTTTGTCTCATTCCTTCTCATCTGGTCATCTACCATTTCAAAGCAAACTTTGTCTTTGTGTTTTTTGATTTCGGTGAATCTTATTTGAGCATTTGAGATTTTGATTATGTTAGTGAAGAAGCTTATTTGGTCCAAATGTTTGGTTATGTTTGAGATGAGAAATGATGTTGTTCTCTACAAGTAGTCATTAGTGTTGTTGTGTGTAATATTCCATTGCCCAAGTGGATTGTGGAGAAAATAGACAAAGATCCAAATCTTCTATACACTGATCAATGGGGCAGAAGAAATTATGAACGCACCTTCTTGGTGATATCATTGAGGTAATTACTCAATACTGTTTAATTATTTAATCTTTTAAATTGTTTAAAATTTGTGTAATAGACCAAGACGTTTGGATTGTGATTGAGGAAAGTTGTTGTCTTCTTCTTCTTTTTTTTTTTTTTTTGTGAAAATATGGTAATTCAACTAAGGTATATCTAAAATATTTCTAAAAATTTTTAAGGTATTTCCAAATTATATCCAAAGAATTTCCAAGCTATTTCTAAGGTATATCCAAGATAAACTTAACCAAGATATATCTAAGTATTTTTAAGGTACACCAAACCAAAATATACTAAATATGCATTTTTTTAGTATATTTTAGGGTAAATTTTTGAATTTAAGTATTTTTGTAATATTTTAAAAACTTTGTGACATTCCCAAAGTATATCTAAAGAATTTTCAAGTTATTCCCAAGATATACCCAAGATAAACTAAACTAGGGTATATCTAATATTTTAAGGTATAATGAACTAAGATATATTTAAGATATACCGAAAATATACTAAATATGGACTTTTCAGTATATTTTGGGGTTACTTTTTGAGTTGGTTTTTTTGTAATATTTTTAAGCACTTTTTTGATATGTTTGAAAAAAACTTTGAGTGGAAGTATTGTTGTAATATTTTAAGAGTTTTCATTTTAAAAAATTTCCTTAATTTTGTTCACTTATGGCCAAGGCCCAAATGCAATTAACTAAACATATAGTGGCACAATCAATTAAATGAGTTAGTCCAGGATCATATGAGTACATATAATAGTGGTTACTGATAATATATTTATAATTAAATGAGCCTAATTATTATTTCAAATCGATTCCACTAAAAAAGTAAAAACTTCATAATTGTATGTTATCAGATATTAATATAAATTTGATTTTTGTTACATTGATTTTTTTTTACTTAATAATCTTTTGTTTAATATCGATAATTAAATTGATATTTCAACTGTTTAATCAATTTAATTGCATCTTGAACCTTAATACTTACTGATTTTCTCTAATGATCATATTTCGACAATCTGATTATAAAAATTAATTTATAATTATCGTTAACACACTCTGATAAGAGAATTTAATTATCAACTACCAAAAACTTGTCAAGAAATATTGTAGTACAAATTTTATGTTGTTAATTCATAATTATCGTTATTCATAAATGCACTCACCAAGTTACTAAGAATATTGACTTTTAATTCATAATTAGTAACTCAAATGAAATATTATTTACAAATATGAAATTATAATTAACTTAAGATTAATATTAAAGTAAAATCAATGCATATGAAATTTAATAAATCTGACAATCATTTAAAATTAATTAAATCTCATTTTTTACCAGTTATATATAGACAATCTATATAAGTAAATTCATATATGATAAAGATAAATTACTTAATAAATTTACTATAATCTAACCATGAATAAAGTAGCAAACTTTATTTATCAATCGTGAACACAATTATTTAATCATAAGATAATTTATATTTATATTTTTTATGATTATCTGTAAAAATTACATAAATATATATAATATGATTAAAAAAATATTTGTTCAAAATTCTCATACAAATAAAATATAATGAAATACCTCAATTATTTTATTATCAGAAAGTAAAAATCTAATAAATATATAATACGCTTTGAGCATATAATTCAAAAAAAAAAGAAGCAAAATGATATTTCTTTATTTTCTTTAACACTGATCTATTACCATATGAACTACATCAATTCCACAATTTCACTAAAAAAAAAATGTAGATATACAAATTTGTCTACAATAATGTTAAACATCAAATGATTTGATAAATAAAATTCCCTTTGGACAATATTGTTGCTCAATTTTCTTGGATTTCCTGTAATCAACACATGTTTTGGGCTTTAATAAATCTTTTCTTAGTTAAAAAATAAAAAAGAAAGGCTCAAACAAATACTAATTACAACATAAGGAGTAACCTTACCATTTAAAAGATTTGGCCTGCTTGAAATTGCAGTTCGAAAAATTGCTTTTACAAAAAATTTTGTATTTTGCATTTTTTTGAATTTTAAAAATTATTTTTGGAGATAAGAAAGTAAATATATACCTTTTCAAGAAATAAATTTGGAAAAAATAATTTATAAAACATAAAAAAGATAGTTAATTAAATCAAAAAAATTGAAAACCTATTTTTAAGACTTAACAATAATTGCAAGAGTCATTTTACACTGATATATTGATACACCATAACATTTATAATCATTATATCATTTATTTTTAATTCTAGTAATTAGATCAAGTGATCTGTAATCTACTGAACATGTTAATCAACCTACTATTATAGATAAAAATTCAAGTGTATCAATACACCTAATGTAATGTATTGTAGCTAAAGCCTAATTCCAAACATTCCAAAGTGAAAAAAAGAGAGTAAAAGTTGGCATTATTTTTGTAATAAGGTCTTTCTTTTCTTAAAATTCTTAGAGTTTATTTTAATATATTCGTATTATTTTGATGTGTTGTTAATGTAAAATTTTCAAAATTTTAGATTCTAGTTTTGAAAAGCAATTAAAAAAGAAATACAGAGTTGATAAAAGAATTAAGTATATACTAAAATTATTATTATTATTAGGTGGCAACTAAGAATTGAAAGGTTAAATATACCAATCATATCAAATTTTATCATTAGATTACAAATTAATATATAACTTTTGATTTGATAGATTAATATTAAATTTTTTTGAAAATGTTGTAATTTAAAATATAAATTTATATTCTATTAATTGTAAAATGTAATCAGTATGTAATATAACATATTTTTTACTGATATATTATTTTAATAATATTAAAATTTATAAATTTTAAATTACAATATTTTTAGAAGGACAAGTACTTAATAAATTTTTGAGTAATACTACTTATTTTAGTATTTTTTATTTTAATTTATTCCAAACAATATGAATACAAAAATTAATTAATTTTATTTAATTTGTAATAAAAATATTTTATATCAATTAGTACAAAAATTGTTAGAGAAATAGCATTTCTCTGAATTTTTCGACCATTTATGTTTTTAACCTAAGAGTTGACTTTATTGTGTACCGGGGGAGAGATGCGCCGAGGCCGAGGGAGTATATTCGGAGGAGAGCTATGACGAAACGTAACCTCTCTATTTCTTTTGCAATTCAGCTTTCTGTAAACTATCCTTGTACACATCTTTATTTTCTAAGCTGAAATTCTTCCAATTTCATACCCAACTATCCTTTCAAATCATTAATTCCGATCTAAATCTCTCTTTTTAGTTTTTGTGTCATGAAATCGGCTCCTAATTTTCTACTTGTTTAACCCTAAAATTTCCCAACTTCATTTAACCATAATCCAGTAAAGAGGCCGTATCAGATCTCTAATCTATCTACCTTTGTGGAAGAGAAGTCCTTTTTGAAGTCATGGACAAGGTAATGGATACGTAGCTTACGTTTTATGGTTATTTTGCTAACATTTGATTGGTTTCTCGGAAATTGAGGTTTTTTCTTTTTCCCTGTAGTTTCTGTGGAATATTATATATGGTTCTGCCCTTTGTGTTTTTAGAGGAGTTTCTCTCGCTGAATTTTAGCTCGATTATAACATTTTGCTATGTTAATTTTTGCTTTGTTTATTTTTATTGGTATCGGAAACTTTTGCTAGTTAACTTATTTCATTTTAACTTGCTGTCTTAAGCTGCTTCAATTCTGAAAATGGTTTGGAACTAGTGGAAGCTCTTATCGAAATTTACACGAGAGAAAAGAATGTCACTCACTTTTCAATATTCGTTTATTAGCTATATTAATGGGTAAAATGAATTTTTGGTACCAAAACTTTGACACTCATATCAAAATGGTACTAAATCTTTGTTTTGTATCAATTTAATACATTTTTACAATTTTGTTTCAGAAGAAATTACTTACAATATTCACCGTAGAATTTGTCTGATGTGGACATTAAAAATACTCATATCACATCACATGTCATTTTAGATAAAAATATTATATATTATCAACTCACATGTCTAAAGACTAAAATGTGTCATTTTTTTTTATCTAAAGTGACATATAATGTAACGTGGTATGATATGTGTATTTCCGGTCTTTATGTTAGATAAATTCTTATGTAAATATTGTAGATATTTTCATTTGAAACAAAATTGTAAAGATGTGGTATTAAATTGATACAAAACAAAGATTTGGTACCATTTTGAAACAAAGTTGTAATGATCTAGTACTAAATTGATACAAAACAAAGATTTGATACTATTTTGATACAAATGCCAAAGTTTTGGTACAAAAAATTTATTTTACCCCTATATTAATTGTGTGCAATTTGGTTGCTAGTTTCATATTGTATATTCATGTAGTGTGGTAATTACTTCTGGTGGAACTCTTAGATTATTTTCCTGTAAGTAGTAAGTTCCTCTTTAAATCTTTACTTGACATAATATCTTTTGGGGCATGAATTACAAAATGATGGCTCTGATATTTTCTTTTCTTCCCTTTTCTTTTTCCTCTCAATTCCAGCTTGTAGGCTTGGAATCTTTTTCAGATATGGATGATCTGACAAATACATTTGCAAAGGTCAGGCTTTTATTTGTATGATTTTGTGGAGTATAGAACTTTTTTTCTTCAAGTGGTGTGGTGCATAAAACTTCAAATGAGCTTTTCATGTTTGTTATCCAGATGATTTGTGCATTTTGCAATATTTCATTCTTTACTGGTGTTTCAGTAATTCTCAATATTGAAAATGACCATTGTTTTACCAAAGCTGTTCGGAATTGTGCCAATGCAACTACTTTGTATCTGTACCCTTCTAGTTACTAGAATTTAGCTATTAAGGTTGGATGAGTGCTGCTCAGTTATCTAAAAGGCTTATTGAGATAAATGAATCACACTGATATTTATTGATTTGGCTTTGAGTAATTTTAGTGTGTGCCACTTAAATTTGCACTTATGTCCATGTGCATATACATAAATATGTGTATGCTATCATTGGTCATTTCTCTTAGAAGTCTAGCCTACCTTATTGTAACAAAGATATTAGTAAATTTTGTCGTGATTTTTCAAATCTTATGGGAAATGGAATGTATTGAATTTTTTTTTTTTTTTGGTTTTGTTTTGTTTTGTTCAATGCCAGGGTTTAAGCTTGGGAGCTTTATCAGATATGGATGATTTGGCTAGTACATATGCAAAGGTCAGTTTCATAGCTTACATATTTGTATGGAATGTAAAACCTTAAAAAATATTTTATTTTTGTCTGCGCGATGTTTTGCATTTCTTAGTAATATGTTCTGACTAGTAACAGAATAGTTATTGGTTCAAAAATTATTTTTACTTGTGAAAGTTAATTGGCAGTGTGTCATTGCAACTACTCTATATAGCCCTGTAATTACTAGCTTTCAGCAATTATGATGGAGGCCTACCCAATTTTTTTGGCCCAACCAATTGAATGGAAGGGGCAATAAGGTTGCACCTTAGAGCTTCTCCAATAGTGCTCTTTATTTTAAAGAGCATCTTTGCTATAATGAAGAGCATTTTAGAGCATCTCTAAATATAGAGAGTGAAATTTTTTTTACAAGTCTGATAAACTCTTTATATTTTTATTCTTCAATTTTGCTTTATCACATACAAATTAATATTTATCAAAAGAAAAAAGTAAGGAAAACGAAAAATATTTTTAAAGAAATATACCTATAAAAAGTTAGAATATACATAGAAAGTGGAAGTGCATTAATTATAATTAGAATAAAGAGTGAAATTTGACTCTCTGGATGTAGACTATAGAGACTCTTAACTCTAAATTTTAAAAATAGAGGGTGTGTTGGAGACATTTTTTATGGAATGACTCCTTAAAATAAAGATTATAGTTGAAATAAAGAGTCTATTGGAGATGCTCTTATATTAGATATTGATAATAATTCAGTGTTCTCACTGGGCATTGAGCCTTTTAGGGCAATTTGTGTTTCTTTAGGACCTCGACCTTGTAGCTAATATCTGAAAAGTTTGATAGTTGAAGTTATTGAATTGTGGTAGCATTATGTTTTTATTTATTTTGTTTAAAATGCATGTACAAAATAATTGTAGTTTGAAACATTAATCCCGTTTAGATTTTTTAACTTTCAGACCATGAATTTAAATCATTTGAAAAAGATAGTGTAGGTAAACTGGAGCATTTAAAATTTTATAAAATGTTTTTGGAGGGAAGGAGAGAGAAAGATATGAATTTTCTTTGAATTGGTATGGGCATTGTGTTAATAGAAGAAGCAAATTAATGTAGGTGTATGTCTAGTATAATTACAATAAGAGGGGGTGAAAATTCTGCTGAATTGCCATGGATAAAGTAAGTTAAAAAACAAGAGTTTTTGTGCATAATGTGGATGAGATCTCAGCTTTTTTCTTTTGATCTCAAACAAGCTTAAACTCGCCTTAGATTTAGCTCAGAGTTATATATAGGTTCAATTGGTTTGGCATAAGATCAAGTTACCTATACCGTGGAAGCTAGCTTAAACTCATCTTAGATTTAGCTCAGTTATTTATAGGTTCAATTGGTTTGGCATAAGATCAAATTAGCCATACCATGGATGCTAGTATCTATAAAACTGTGTTTTGAAAATGCATAACTCTCTTTCCATCTGGCTTATCCGTGGTGATGCGATAACTCTAGTTAGTGATGCAGCCAAAGAAGTTATTATTTCCTTAATAACTCTAATTGAAACCTAGTTCCTTTTGGTTTGGCATAAGATCAAACCCTATTTTTTCCCATGTGAATTCGAATCCTAACATTTCCTGTTACTTTCAATTCAAACCCTCTCCCTCTCTTCTCTCCAATTTATGGATGGAACTCCATATTGGCATTTTGATTGAGGATTCGAAACAAGGTCCAACAGTTGTAAAAACAAAAAAGAGATTAGGATTTAAATTGAAAAACCTCACATACCTCGGGGTTCTCATTGTAATTGAAAACCAAATGGATGGAAGTTTGATAGAGGGGCAAAATTGAGAACTTCAGAAAATGTTATGGTTCATAATGATAGGAAAAGAGATAAAGGTTTGAATTGAAAGTACTCTCATATGTTAGAGAACTTTTTTGTAGTTTCCCCGAACTTTTTATATTTCTAGGTCATCACTCATTAGACATGCTTGTATCTGCCGTTGACCTTAGTTGTTGCCATAAATTGATTGTGTTTCAGTCATCTCTCTTTGATAATATGATGTGAAATAGTAAGCCCTCTTTTTTTTTTTTTTTTTTTTTGCACTTGATTTTTGGCACACCCAAGAAATTTAGGTGTTTAAGTCATTATTATATTCTTTACACTGTTATGTGATGTTTGGCATTTAATCTAAGACGCTCGAGATCTTACCTATCAATTTTGATCGAATTAATTGCCTAAAAATTTTATTTACAATTATTTAGACTGCTGCACTATAAATTTACTCCCTCCTATAAAACACTAGAAAATATTGATGTTTACCATATTGAATGAATTAGACTATGTGGTGACAAATGGATGTGTGTGCTTGGAACTTGAAATTGCTTTATTATTGCACACTCTGCTGCAGCTGCCGTTCTTATTCTTAATATTTTAAAATTCCAGAACTTTTCCTGTCTAATATTTACTCTTTAAGTTTGGCATGCTTTTGTAATGTTTTCTACTTGCCTTTTGAAATTATTATCTTTTACAGTTGAACAGGGTTGTCACAGGACCAAGAAATCCAGGAGTTATTGGTGATAGAGGATCTGGGTCTTTTTCAAGAGAGAGTGAGTTGAAAAAATCTAAATGATTATTATTTTTTTGACAGATTGATGCTACTTTGTTATGAGTCAAAATTTCCCTAAACTGGTTTCTTTTGTGGATTTGTTTTGTTTGTCTAAATGAGTATGGTAGCAACCACCGTTATATATGCTTCAATTGCTAATTTTCAAATCCAAAATAGCTTCGAATCAGCAAATTAAATATGCATGTGGAGCTACATCCCAATGTAGAGAGAGAATAGAAAAATTTTTGACTGCACAACAATTAATTATGAATATTAATACTAAGCTAAGAATATTGATTTTATATTTGAGTGTATCATAGCCATATGTGACATAACACCTATTTTACATCATGAAATTGGCTGTAATGCTATAATAAAGGAGGACCATGGTTTTAGAATTTCTAAACCCTCTTTCCCACCTTACTTCCTACCAATATGATCTCTCTCTAGTTCCTTTTTTACTTTTCTTCTGCATTACTCTGTACAAAACACTCAGAAGCATTCCTTTGGTTTCTGATGCATCCAATTTTTAAGCAGTTTCTTTCTGGATATATATGAGCTAGTCCAACAAAAGTAAGAGTTCTCTGAACAATAAGAATTGCCTCACAACTCAATAAGTTGGATCTATAGGAATGCAGTTTGAACTTTGAAGGGAAAATTCATATATCAGTCATAGTTTGATGCATGAATGCACATACATATACAATCTCATACTCTAAAAAAGGAAAAGAATAAAACCTCTATGACTACATTTTGCTAATCAATATAGGAGTATTTACAGATTTATTTTCTATTCTATAGCGAAGAAAATAGTGGTTTGAGTTTTTACCAAGAGGTTAGTGCAAGTGATGATAGAAATGAAGGTGCATATTGGGAGGATGGGAGATCGAACCATGGTGATTGAAAAATGTGATTGCCAGTGATGGCAGGATTTGGTGGTCTAGATTCTGGCAATTTTTAAGTCTTATGTGAATTTAGGAATACTTCTGGGTCTTTATGTGTATGTGTAATGAATTAGCCCACTTTTCTGCAATTATATCTTCACTCATCAGGTTTATTTGATTAATTCTTTTTGAGCTATACCCATCAAGAACTTATCATTTTTTTTTTTTGATAGATGATAGAGAAGACAATTTTTTATATTTCTACATTAGGATCCAAGTATCCAACTTGTATCAGCGATACTAATATATATAAGCTCTTTAAATGAATTTCATTTATTACAAAAGGATTAAAAAGTTTGTAAATTAAAAAAATTGAAAAGATTAAACATCGATTAAAGTATTCTTTTATAAAATGAGCTTGCTTTGTCGAAAAAATTAATGATTTCATGTTATACCAAAATAAATCATGAACGGATCCAGTTGCACATAAGTACAAGAACCCAAATTCTAATGACTCTTAATGATATCGGTTCCACCATGGTTAGGAGACCTGTTTGGTTTGTGCCTAATTAAATATGTCGCAAGCCTGCTTTAATTGTCTGTTTACTTATATATGATGTGTATATATCTAGAAACTGCAACTTAATTTGTGAGCCAGAGTCAGCTAGGGTAATCCTGCTCTAAAGCTAATTACGTATGCTGAGGCTGGTTCATGATAGAAATTAAGAAATGAAAAAGAGGGAGTTAATTCCAACCAACAGCCTATTTGATTAGAACGAACATGACTGATTTTTCTTGAGTTCTTTGTTGTTTGATCATCTTCGTGGTACCAAGCTTAGCTAGTTAAGATCTAGGCTTATGAATAAAAGCGAACACTTGATATATTAATCCAAGAATTTTTTATCTGGATGCATTATTAGAAATCAGGTTGATGAAAGAAATGTCAACAATTTTCTAGTTATTGTTTTATCCTGTGTGATTTTGGATTTTGATTAAAGGTTTTGGCCCATTTCATATGTATCATCATTAGCCAGCCTTTGCTCTACTCGGAGAATGGATTCACATAAGCGAACTTTTAGTTAAATAATAGGAAAATTGATTAGTTTCTCCCATATCAGTTACTGCCAAGGCTTGCATGATGTTTACTTGATTTATCTGGCAAATTGACTCTAATTTGTGCTTGGATTATCAATAGTGCTTAGTATTCATTTAGGATGGCTTGAGATTTTTGGGTGTTGTGAGATAATTGTATAATATTAATTAGTTTGGTTTATGTAATTAGGGGTAGGTAGAAATTTAATTCCTAGATTGTATTGTTTACTATTTTTTATATATTTGTTTCTTATTTTATGTTCATAGGGCTATATATATATGACTTTCTACTATCAATGAAATTATCCATTTCTTTCAATTCTTGTTTCCTTGCATGGTATCAGAGCATGGGTTCTATTGAAATCCTTCCTAGAAATCGATTTGAGAGTTATGCCCAAGTGAACATCTCTTTGTCGTAGTTGGGTCACCATGAATGATCCATTTTGTTTTTATGCCCTAGAGAGTAGATTGTGTAATTTCTTGGGTCACTCTTGTCGAGTGACATTTGTTGTCGGTATGTCTTACTTGACTCTCCTTGGATTATAAGACATCTTCTACCTGGTTGGGTTTATATTGGTGTGATGTGAGACTTTTTGTGTTACAGGTTTTGTTGGTCTGTACGACATTGTCCTACCTGGTTAGGTCTACATTGGTGTAGTGTGAGGCCTTTTGTGTTACAAGTTTTGGAGCTCTTTGTCTTTTGCATCTATAACAAGTGGGGCCATGATTGATATCTATGTTTCAACTTGAGGGGGAGTGTTGTAAGATATTTGTATAATATTAATTAGCTTGATTTATGAAATTAGGGGTAGCTAGAGATTTATTTTCTAGTTTGTATTGTTTCCTATTTTATGTTCATAAGCCTATATATATATAGGATTTTCTACTATCAATAAAATTATCGGTTTCTCTCCATTCTTGTTTCTTTACCGGGTGAATCTTTCAAAAATTTGTACCAATATTTTGCATTATCTGCATAGTGGGATCAAATACGAATAATTCCTTTGTGAGTCTAATGGTTGACTGTCTACCCTTATATAAAGTACAATATTGTTGTAGGATTTAAATTTCCAAATGTTTTGAATTTTCAGTTTTCTTTATATGCCTATACTCCATTTTATTCTAATTTTGATTTAGCCTTGAAGAATTTATTCTCTTCAATGGGGTTTCAAATTTGAATTCTTTTAATAAAAAATATCTAACAGCATGTCGTTTTCAGGTTCATCTGCTACTGATTGGGCCCAAGATGAAGAATTTGCTACCTGGCTGGATCAACAGATGTTTGATATTGAAAATGCCCAGGAAGGCAAAAGATGGTCATCGCAGCCCCAATCTTCTTCTGCCTGCTATTCAGAATCAAAACCTTTGTATAGAACTTCGTCATATCCCCAGCAGCAACCGCAGTTGCATCGCTTCTCAAGTGAACCAATTCTTATACCCAAATCAAATTTCACTTCCTTCCCTCCTGGTGGCAGCAATCAACAGACCATATCAGATCTCCTGAATAATCCCTCTCTTGCCGGTGAATCACAGCCCTTCTCTGCTCAAAACCTCTCTCCTTTGTCCAACTCTAATCTTCATCTCACTGGCATACATCATGGGTTACATCACCGTGGGAAAATGCCATCAATATCCTCTCCGGGCCTTTCTTTTAGCAACGGGCCTCACAATCATTGGGTTAACCATGCTGGGCTAATACAAGTAGATCAGTCTAGCCTGTTATGGAGTATATTGCAGCAACAATTATCTCATCAAAATGGCCTACTGTCTGCACAGTTGATGTCACATCAGCAGCAGAGACTGCATCCTCCCATTCATCCTTCTTTGGCTCATTTGGCAGCAATGCAGTCCCACCTTTATAATACCCACCCATCATCATCACAGAAAATGATGCTTGGTTTATCTGATACAAATGATAAAAAACATAAGTCATCACGAAAAGGTCGACCTCATACTCGTCTTTCTCAACAAGGCTCTGATACTTGCAGTCAGAAAAGTGATTGTGGCTGGTCGCAATTCAGATCCAAGTATATGACAGCTGAAGAGATAGAAAGTATTCTGAAATTGCAACATGCTGCCTCACATAGCAATGACCCATATATAGATGATTATTACCACCAAGCTTGTCTTGCCAAAAGATCTACTGGATCAAGAGGAAAACACCATTTCTGCCCATCAAACATGAAGGAGCACCCTTCTCGTGGCCGTAACAGCACGGACCAGCAGTCTCATAATTCATTAGGGAAGATTTCCATACGTAGGCCACAGCCTCTCCTTAATGCTGATCCTCCACCTAGTTCTGGTGATAAGAATTCTGAACGGATTTCTGAGAGGCCTTTAGAAAAGGAACCTATGCTTGCAGCTAGAATCACTGTTGAAGATTGTCTATGTCTTCTTCTTGATGTAGATGATATTGATCGGTTTCTACAGTTCAATCAGTCCCAAGATGGTGGGGCTCAGCTCAGGCGTAGGCGGCAGATCATGCTTGAAGGATTAGCTGCATCCCTCCAGCTTGTTGATCCACTTAGCCAAAGTGGAAATGCAGTTGGGATGTCCTCCAAGGATGACCTTGTCTTCCTGCGTATAGTTTCTCTTCCCAAGGGTCGAAAGCTCATTTCTAAATTCCTTCAGCTTCTTTCCCCTGGTAGTGAGCTCATCCGAATTGTCTGCATGGCTATATTTTGTCACTTGAGGTTCTTGTTTGGTGGCATGCCAACAGATACAGGAGCAGCGAAGACAACTGCAGATCTTGTGAAGACAGTCTCTGCTTGTGTTAATTGTATGGATCTTCATGCACTGAGCACTTGTCTTGTTGCAGTTGTTTGTTCTTCTGAGCAGCCGCCATTTAGGCCCCTTGGTAGTCCTGCTGGTGATGGGGCCTCTGTTATTTTGAAGTCTCTTCTTGAGAGGGCAAGCAAATTATTAAATGATCCTCAGGCAGCAGTGAACTGTGGCGGCCCCCATTTTTCCCTCTGGGAAGCATCATTCGATGAATTTTTCGAACTTCTTACTAAGTATTGCCTGGTTAAGTATGACACTATACTCCAGTCAGTCTATTCAAAGAACTCTGCTAGTACAGAAGGTATTGATCCAGAGGTGCATACAGCTACAAAACGTGAAATGCCTGTGGAGCTTTTACGTGCATGCCTTCCCCATACTAATGAAAGCCAGATGGAGCTTCTGAGACGCTTTGGGCAGCGGCGTAATTCCAGCTCCGGATTTAGTGCACATTCAGGGAATACTGTCCACATAAACTCAGAATCAGTGAGGAGTTGACAGAAAAACAGAGCTATACACATGGGAAATGGAGTACTTGTTACGTGCGCATATCCCCTTCAGGATATTCGGTGGAATGAAATTGCTCAAGTTTTGGGGAGCTGAATGAAAAGATGACAATTTAGTAGGTAAATTATAAGGATCATACATTTAATTGTTTTTTTTCCCCTTGAATAGATCACCAATGATCCACGTTACCTGTATGTAATATGGTGAAAACTGTAAATCCTGAGAGTTGGTGGCCTGAAGTTTCTTTGTCTGGCCAAGAGCTTTATTCACAGGTGATAGTATGTACAGTGTTGTCTTAGATAACCATTCGAAGTAGACATTTCCTTCTGCAATATCTCAATTTGAAGATCCTGTATGATCCAAAATAGCTAGATGTTCTTTTAGACGACTGCAATAATTTCAGAAGTAAATTGTGGAGGGCATTCAAGAGATGGGGTGTAAGATTAAGGGAATTGATCTTGAATTAAGGTTACCCTTTTATTCGTTTCGAGATTCTCTCTGTAACCACTTTTTTTTTTTTATAAAAAAAAAAAAATTGGAGTTGTTTATTATGTGTATTATAGGCTATGGCAATTTCAGTATTGTGTATTCATTTACACCGAGATAGACAGACAGGATCCCATGCGGGAACAGAATGCTGGATTCAGGTGCAGAGAATTGTTGGGTTATTATATGGTGCAATTGAAAAGGCAAAGAATTCTGATTTCTCCTGCTTTCTCACCAATTTGGAGATTTTGGTCTCTGAGGAGAAATTAATTTCTTTGATATTCCTCTTTTCTTGTTGATTTCTTTTCTCCATTTGATGTCCAAACGAGATAAATGAAAAGAAATGCGATTTCTTTCTCTTGAAACAAACATATTATTATTATTTTGAAGCAGGAACTGTGATTGGTGAAATAGATAGTGATGAAGGTAAGGGTGTTTGAACTCGACTTGAGAGAAATCATTTATTCTAAAATTTTAAGCCGCTTGCAATCAACTGTACAGTATGTATTTAAAAAGTAAAATAAAAAAAATACTATTTTTCTCTTATTTTTCTTTTTAAAAGTGTAATAAAATTATTTTTGCAATATATCCATAATTAATTTAAAATATATAACTTTTATTAATGTTGTAACTAATTTGTAAATAAAAATAAGATATAAAGAATAAGACGTCTTTTGTATTTATTCTATTTTCATTTAATTTTATAAAATACATTTTTTTATCTAGTTTATTTATTAATTTAGTGTTTTTTGTCGATACATTTTAGAAAAATATAATTTATCATCCGCTAATGTGGATATAATACTGTTGTCGTGAGATATTAGATATTTTTAAAATATAAAAAAACAATATAGACTAATAAAAATGAATTAGATCAAAAAATATTTTAGGAACCAATATAGTCAAAACACATAAAAAGCTGAATATGACTTTCGATCGTCATTATCCATTATTGATTATTATGGACATGCATGCATTTACTGAGTGGGTTTGGAATTTTGACTAGGATGTTTAATAAGCCATGTGAAAGTATTCAAAGAAAGTGGCAGCCACTTGCCACTTCCTTGAATATGACATAAGAGAAACAATTGTAGTAATTCAATAATAAGAAAGAAAGGAGATAAGGAAATAGAGGCACAAATAAAAAGAAAATGGAGAAGAAAATGGGTTTGGTTCTGATAATGTTTGTGGTATTTGCTCATCTGGAAATGGTAGAGCCTTCTGCCGCCGATTGTTATGACGCCTGCACCACTGCTTGCGTCCAACCTAACAGTAATCTTTTTTTCTTTTTTCTTCATTTTTTTTTTTTAGAAAAAGGTTTTTTAATTAATATCATGTTTTTGGATTAATACAGCAAGGCTTATGCAACGGTGTGAGATCAAATGTGGTATTAAATGCGATGTGGGTCAGTAATTTATTTCTGTCCAAAACCCTTTTCTTTATATGTTCTTTCAATTTCCAGATCTAAATTCATTTCTTTGCATGTTTAATTCCGCAGGTTCTCAAGCAGAAAATCCTTTAGGTTGAAAAGAAAGGCTGGAATCTCAATCTATTATTATGTATCAAACCTATTTATGCCAATTTAAAATAAAGATCAACTGCTTCTTATTGTTATTAAATTTAATGAGAATGAACAATTAAGTTTTTGTTTTACTTTCTTATTTATCCATTTATGTCCCATTTTGCACTTCTCTTTCTCTTCTCCTGGTTATTGCAGCTGCTTAAAGACAGCCATTTGCCCTTTCCAGGACTCTCAAGTAAGGCTAAGCAGAGTTTAATCCAATTCGGAAATCAGAAAATCTCCAATACTGTATGGAACTTACCCTTTTTGAAGAATCAAAACATCATAACTGCATTGAAAGTAGGGAAAAAAATCAATATTAAGTTTCCTTAGCCAATACACATGATCCAATAAGATTGTTCATTCACATAACGCCTAAAAGTTAGATCTTAAATGAAATATGAATATGTTAGTAGGATAATCCGCACAAACTTCAAATAATTCTCAAGTAATCAATGTTAATCATGGAATGCATATAGCTGTCAAAAGATAGAATCATATATCAAAATCAACTTAGAGAAGCCAGTTATCAATTAGTACATTTATAGTCTTTGTTGAAACTGGGAAAAATTCTGCTCATATATGATAGCCATCCCTTGCGGTTTCCCAATTTGATAAGGATAAGAGGTAACCACTCCCTAAGAATCTATTACTTAAGGATTCATATATTGGGTAGAAGTGCAGTTCCTTGCCCAATGACCAGGCTTATTGCATTTGTAACAAGAACCAGAGGATGGAGTCCTTGCTCCAAAATCACCAGACGTAGATTTAGCTAATGAAGTGCCAGGGCAATCTTTTGCCCAATGTCCTTCATTGCCACATTTGAAACATGACGAACCAGCTTTTACACTGTAGCTTTTGTTGGTGAAATCAACTGTGCTGTTGAAGGAAGAACCAGTTTTTGCACTGTAGCTTTTGTTGCTGAAATCAACTGAGCTATTGAAGGAACCAGTCTTTACACTGTAGCTTTTGTTACTGAAATCAATGTTGCTGTTGAAGACATTTGTTGCTACAACATTATCATTGCACCACTTGAAGTAGCCACATGACCTTTCCTGCGCAGCATAATTAGAAAGCCATATGCTTGTCCGATAATGGTGTTTCAATGTGCACTAATCATAGTATTATAAGACGAAAATTTTCAAACAGGTAATGTCCTTAAGCTTCTGTTGTCGCTTCATATGGGAATTTTCTGTAACTTAGGTTTAATAAAAATAAGTTTTACTTTATCCATAACTTTCTTAGATGATAGAAACATAACTTATATCTTAAACGATAGAGCACAGGTTTCACAATTTGAAAGGTTAGAAATAACACCCTTAAACATCCCTTCTTTTTGTTCTTTGTCAGATCATTATTCTCCATTGATTGTTGAAGAAAATCCTGTTTAGTTATGAGAAAACCAATCCCATGTGGTACTTCTGCTTAGAAATGAACACTGAACAAAGATCACAGAAGGGGGAAGAGGAAACTGCTAATGCTGCAGAGTTTGCGTTCCATCTTTACTGAAAATCATGGCAAGGTCAATTCAAGAACACAACAACTAATCCTTCTTGCAATATTATACAAAACTATAATAGTCTCAAAATCCATATCAACAACATCATCAGCAAAACGGAGTTCTTCCATATAATGACATATAATGTTATTTCATTATCATAAGTGAAATAAGATATTGTCTACAATCTCATCATTCTGTTAAGTTTAACAAAGGAAACTATTAGCAAGGATCCAACATAGGAATATGACACCTAATGAATGACTTCCAAAAAGAACCAACTCCATTGTTATTCAACAGAAATTTACAGAAACCTCCAACAGATATTAATCTGTCAAGTACATCAACAAGCTACAGATCATAATGGAATTTGCAATTTCAATTTTCTTTATCACTCAATGTAACAACAGCAGCAACAAAAACAAAAACAAAAGGGTAATATAAATTAAAAGCAGAATATAAGGGAAAACCTGGATTGATGGACATTTATAGAATTGTTGGCCAATATTTGTCCCAGTTTTGGCGGTAAGAATTAAGCAGGGTCCAGCGCCACAGGGACAAGGAAAATCTGGGAACATAGAATTAGAAGCATAATTTCTAGTTCCAGTCCCAGAAGCACTGTCACACCACTCGAAGAATCCACACCCGCCATTTTCCTGTTCCAAAAAACCACAAAATTTTTCAGCAAGTGTTAACAATCCCTAATAGATTTGAATTTTATGTGCTTTTATAAATGAACCTGTCTAACAGAGCATTTGTAGAACTTGCGGCCCTGGTTCCTTTCAGTATTAGCAGTAAAAACAACACAAGGCAATCCACAAGGGCAATTCTTCTCTGGAATCGAGGGCTCAGATCCACTAAAATCATGAGCAGAAGGAAGTGGGTTAGGTCTAGATTGAGTTGAATTAATGGCCCTGCGGAGAGGGTTCTGTTGTTGCCAGATAATACTCTTGCTTCCTCTGAGAGCAGCCGTGTAAGCCCCCTCGGATATCTTCTTCTCATCCTCCATGTTAACCACCTTGGCATCGGCGTCAATGCGGCGGCGCTTGTTGAAGTTGGGATCGGACAGGAAGGTGGCTTCAGCTTCAGCCACCTGAGAAAGAAAATCATCGTCATCCAACTCCACTTCGATCTTGGTTTCAACTTTTCCTTCCATTTTCAATTTTTGTCAATCTTCTTTTTCATTGAATTTTGTGTTATTTTCATCCAACCCTTTCTCCCGCCTAATTTTGTGATATTTTATTTGAATTACAAATCCATTTATAATCTTATGTGATATCTTATATTAATTTTTAGAAGAATGCAATCAATATTTCTTCATTCACTTTGAGCAAAAAGATATATATATATATATATATATATATATATATATATATATATATAT
>CATIWF010058081.1:0-10566 GCA_949630135.1 Balakata baccata | reverse complement strand
ACTTTCAGTATTGTTAATCCAAAGTTTAAAAAATAAAAGAAGGATTTATGACTTAAGTTATTTTGATTCAATCCTAATTCTAAATAAAAGAAATTCCAATTATAAATAATATATCATAATAATTTTTTTTTGTAAATATAATTTAAAAGAATAAAAACGAAGGGCGATGATTTACTAGAATTGCGGCGTGGAAAAGTGATGAAACCGTCCAATAATATTAAACCGTGCGTCTCCGTCTTCTCACAGTTGGAAACAGGTTTTTTCAAAATGCGGGTCCTTTTGTGTTGTACGCCTTGTATTTTTTTGAAATATTTTTATATACATATTATTTTCAAATTAATTAATAAAAATAAAATAATTAAATGAGAAATTATGTTATACATTTCATATAATAATTTTTACTATGTGTTTTAGAATTATTGAATTACTAATTTTTAATTTTATATATTGATTATCAATTATTAAAATTAAAAGTTGATAATTTAATAATTCTAAAATTATAGGTATAAATTATACTAAGTGCACACAGAAATTTCTAATTAAATATATATCATTATATTATTAAATTAGTATAATATACTGAATTTATTTAAAAATCTCTCCATCTCTTTGTCCAAAATAAAGCTAACACACTTTAATGGCCCATTTGATATTGAATTTTTAAAAAATATTTTTAGAAAAAAATTTATATTTTTAATTATTTTGAGTTTTGAAAACTATTTTGAAAAAAATAGGTAAATAAGTGTTTTTTTCGAAATGAGTTTGGAAAAAAAATTTATAAGAAATTAAGAAAATTAATTAATTAAAAAAATATTTTTAGGATATTTAACGACAATTCCAAACACTATCTAAATTTTTATTCATGCTAGTGATTTTAAGGACATTCACTTTTATTAACTGTCTAATACTATATAATTAGTTGATAAGAAAAGAAAAAAAAATCTAAAAATAAGGAGGTATATGGGATATTTAAAATTATTGTTAAATGTTCTCGAAATACGTTTTGAATTTTTTTATTTAATTGATAAATTTTTTAATTTTTTATAAACTGAGCATCTATTTATTTGTATCTATCCAAAAATAGTTTTCAAAATTTAAAAATATAAATTTTTTTTACCCAAAAACGTTTTTTCCAAACTTAATTTTAAAAGAAATTTATTTTAAAAAAAATTTCTCCCTTTACTAACTAACGAAGAAAATAAATATTACACATTAGCTTAAAAATATGAGTTTCCTTGGGCATTCTTTTTGGTTCGCATACATTTGTGAAGTGTCGAGTGATATGTATAATTGTCAAATAATGCTTTCAAGGCAAAATCCGTAATTTGATTTATGTATTTTCTTTTTTTATATCTTTTCCATGCGGTTTTTATTTTTTTATTTTGATGATTTGAGTGTCAATATTATTCTTGTAAAAAAAAAGTGTCTATATTATTATATTGTTAAAAATTTAATCATTTTTTGACATTTTTAAAAAAAATTATATTAATGTTGTTAATCTATTAATATATAAATATCTTTTATGATTAGTTTTAATATGAATTGAATGTGTAAATTACATAGTATTATCCGTTGTATTTCATATTATACAATTCAATCTATATAATATTCAATTGAAACTTGATAAAAAAAAAACAGCAACAATTTTATATTACTAAACTAATAACGTTGATCTAATTTTTAAAAAATCATATGAGAAAAACTCATGATTGATTGTTTTCAACAACAACAAAAAAAAACTCATGATTGATCAACTAATTAATAATGCATAAATTGCATTTAACATTATAATAAAATTTCAGATTTATTAGTAATTTACAATTTAATAATAAATTGTTTAAATTATTGGGTCATGGGCCATTTTCAACATAGTATTTTATTAATATTTTAATCATTTTTTTAAAATTATACTAACGCTGTTAATTCAACAGCAGAGCTAGAATTTCTAAATTAAGAGGTGTAAATAGCCAAAAACCTAAGACGTGAGTGCAAAAATAGACTCAATATCTTTTATAGGATAAATTTTAAAAAATTATATAAATTTATATACTATTAAATACATTTTAAAAAATTAAAGGAATGCAATTTTCCATATTCAAAAGAGTATGGCTCTATCAATGGTAAATATGCTAATATAAAATTGAGTTTTACAACTAGTTTAAATAGAATATGATATGAATTGAAATATACAATTTAGAAATTGTTGTTAGTTGTGTTGCACATTATACAATTCAATCTATATCAACGTTCAATTAAAACCGAACAAATATAAATTAATTTGAAATTTAACTAAAAAATTATCATTTAAAAATTAAACTCTTTTCCCGAATTCATTCCAATATAATTGAAAGAGGTCTTAAATACGAACAAAGAAAATTGAGTAATGGAAGCAAAAATGTAAGGTCTGTTTAGATTGAAATATTTTAAAATTTATATATTTTATTATTCCATGGATTATAAAATCTATATATTTTAAGAATTTTATTGTTTTATTTGACTATAAAATTCATTGATTTATGGTACCTTACACTTATATTTAGTTCAATAACCATAATCTATTAATTTAACAATTAGTTTCCAATTTTACCATTTATTAAATATTGATAATTTATTATTAATTAAGCATATACATTCAACTATACTATATACTTAAAAATTTTAAAAATAAAATTTGTTATTTTAAGAATTGAAAAATAAAAAAATAAAATTACTATACGTTATAATCTTTAATTAAATTACTAAAAATTTTTTTTTATTAATAATTTAATATATATTAATATTATATAATAATAAAGTAATTAATTCAAATTAAAAAAATTATTTTTTTTTGAGAATTATTAATTTATTAGAAAAATAAATAAAAAATAAAACCCTTTAAAAATAAAAAATTTTGATAAATATAAAATTTTTCAAAATTTATAAATTATAATATTTTTTAAATAAATAAATTATAAATTTAATATAATTATATAAATTAAAATAATTAAATTTAAAATCTTTTAATCCAAACATAAGCTAAAACAAAATGAGGAAAACGAAAACGCAGTCCCCTTCTCATTTGGACGGTTAAAGAACTTTCTAGGAAAAATAGGGCACAGCAAATTAGTTGCATTATAGCAATAACACAAACCCCACCAAACGTGCTTGAAATGGAATTGTATTTTTACTTTTAAGCCCAACAATCTCTTATTATTTACTTTTAAGCCCCCTTCCTCTCTTGCTATAAATATGCAAGCTCCATTTTAAAAAGTAAAAAAAAACACTATAGTGATATCCACCGTCTGAAGAAAGCATCGTTTTGTGCCTTCTCTCTCTTCTTCTCTGTTTCTATTTCTCTCTGAGGAATAAGATCAAACACCATGGATCCTATGGAAAATATCGGTGATGAGTACCATAACTTATGGGATTCTAAACTGTTTCTTCATAATGAAGAGTTTGACAGGTTCTACAGCACTTTGATTTTCTTTTCTTTTGTTCTTAATTGTTTCTGAGAATTTTGATTTTCGTATTTTGTGTGCAAATTTACTCAATTGGAAGTTGAACTTAATTTGAACAGTTGGCCTATGGATGAGCAGTTCTGCTACTACGACTCCAGTTCACCGGACGGAGCAGCTTCGCCGGCGGCCTCTAAGAATATCGTCTCCGAGCGGAACAGAAGGAAGAAACTTAACGAAAGGCTCTTTGCACTTAGAGCTGTGGTCCCCAATATTAGCAAGGTCATCCATTATTACTGTTTTTTAATATAAAAAATCCAAACTATAGTTAAATTTTCAATCTGCTGTTTCTCTTTCTTATAAATTCAAACTTTTATTAAAATTTGCAATTCAATCCTTCCGTCCAAATACTGTCGGTTTGGATAAGACGGACGGAAGGATAAAATTGCAAACTGCAATAAGTATTAGGGTTTAAATTATTATAAAATTATTGAATTTTTTTATATAATTTTTTAATGGAATTATATATTGCTTCCCACTTGAAAGGAAAAAGAAAAACCGAATAATTAATATTTTATTATTTATTAAAATAACTATAATGTAATTGTTTGATTGAATTATAGATGGACAAGGCTTCCATCATCAAAGACGCAATTGATTACATACAAGAATTGCACGAACAAGAAAGGAGAATCCAAGGGGAGATAATGGAGCTTGAATCTGGGAAATTGAAGAACAACCCCTCAGATTTTGAGTTTGAGCAAGACCTTCCTGTCGTTTTGAGATCCAAGAAAAAGAAAATTGATCAAATTTTTGATTCTATGGCCTCCAAAACTCATCCAATTGATGTTCTTGAGGTAATTCTTACCCTGTCTTTTGCTTCGAAAGATGGTAAATCTACAGATAGGCCTTCTTTAAGATATATATGAGCAAAAAAATCTATTAATTTCTACAGTAAATTTCTATTCAATTGGCTTCGTAATAAAATTTTTGGGTTTTTTCATTTTTTGATTCTAAAAATTTAGTATGAGGGGGCCGTTTATACCCATGTATGGAAAATTAATGGCTAAAAATATATTCAGTCACATGTAATTGATCGTACGAGATTTTGGTCAACTTCTCTTATGTTTTCTTTTTTGTGGTTAATGAATTTTGTTTCTATTATTATAAAATTATAAAAAAATTATCATCCATTACAGTCATTTCCGCCAATTTTTCGGTGATATATTAACTATTATATTATATTTCTAGTTACACATCAATTGTCACATCACATTTCCAAGTTATCCATATCAAAAAATTAATCGAAAATAACTTAGCAAAATAAAAATATAATTAAGTAATTTTGTTGTGACGAAATATTTTTTTATAATTTTACTGCAACAAAAGTAAAATTTAGTAACTATCAATTAAATTAACCCATATTTTGTCCATTATAAATTCATAATTTCGTTATAAAATACCCTTTGTTATATCCGAGATAGCATGTATATTTTATGTACTAATGGTTTTTTTCGAATAAATCATGCCATCATAAGGCAATCATAGTAAAATAGATAAAAATAAAATATAAACAGCAACTTAAACAGTTAAAGGGGCAAATGAAAATAATAATAATAACACAAATGGCCGAAAATTGTTTAGCCCAAAACTAATTGAGCATAACTTGAGGCCAATATACTTTTTAATCCATATGTATTTACACCTTTAATATATATGTATAGATTAAAATATGAATTAATGGGTTTAATTTTTTTTTTCTTTATAAATCAACTTCAGCTAACTGTTGATTATATGAGAGAGAGGATTGTGTTGGTGCGGTTGACATGTGGCAAAAGAACAGACACAATGGTTAAACTTTGTGAAGTGTTCGAATCTTTAAAGCTAAAGATTATCTCAGCAAGTATTTCAATTGTCTCAGGAAAGCTATTGAAGACTGTCTTCATTGAGGTTGGTACTTTCTTCTCTTTCTCTTCACTTACTGTAGAATTTCTAATCTGTAAACTAAGATCAATAATATTATTTAGTTTCTAACAAATATTTCTAGAATTAAAATTCCTAAATTTGAATTTAAATTTAAATTAAAAAAAAATATGAGTTCAAAAGACAAAAAATTCCTGCATTTCGCCTGCTAATTATTTATGATTATTCTTATTTTATTTTAATGAAATTTGAACTCTTAATTAATAGTAATATAATTAATTTTAATATAAATTTTAATTTAACTGTAATGATTTAGTGACTAAAACTGTCCCGGTTTCCTTTCAAGAAAAATAGGAATGTAATTAGTTCGTTTATTATCAAGTTGTAGTAGGGTCATTATTTTTAGTATTATTTTTTTATTATTAATTTTTTAGTTAGATCAAAAAAATATTTTAGTGGATTAAAATTAAAAAAAAGTAATAAATGAGCCGCAATATCTTTCTCATTTTCATTACACGAGTCACAATTTAGGAGGACATTATTCTGACCCACTGGCAGCTACACCTTAATTTCCACAATTCCACTGCAAGTAGAAAATAAAAGAAAAATACAAAAACCAAAAAACAAGAACAAAAGACAAAAGAAATTATAGAATTTTCTTTTTTTGAATTAAAAGAGAGAATATTTAATTAGATCATGTTCTCGCACATGAATTTAATAGTACTAAGTCATCTATTTAAAAATTATTTATTAATTTGCATATAATAAAGATCATTATTTAATTGATTATCTAGAAAAAGAAAAATTCTCTTTTATATATATATATATATATATATAACAAAAAAAAAAGACATATAACAGTAATTTGCTGATGGAGCAAATTAAATAAAGTTTGAAATAATTAAGTTAAAAAAAAAAATCAACTTCAAATGATTGTTGAGCAAAGCATGACTTTTGGATTATTGAATCAAAATATTTTTCAATAGATATAATAGAAATAAAATGGGAAAGTTTTAACAGTTAGGATTAAGTTGGGATTACATTTAGAATATTATCAAAGGCCAAGATGTTAAAAAATGGTGTGGAAAGTGGGATCCACAATATTGAAAAATTCAATATAGTGTAAGACCACTTTTTTTTTTTTTTATAAAAAAAAAGGAAAAAGAACAAAATTAAGAGCAATAATTTGTGTAATCCAGAGTGTAGGAATAAGGAACCAATACCCATTTATAGCTTTCCACTTTTAATAAAATTAAGCTAATTAAATCATAGTAATATCTACCTTTTCTATTATTTATTTTTGTTATTGATTTTTTTCCCTTTACATTTATATTATTATAATGTTGTTCAATATTGAAACCACAAACAATATTATTCCACATGAATTCATATCGACCATCGGATCATGTGGGTTCTATATGTCTATATATAGGATATTCAAACCATAAACAATATTTCCCTTTACATTTATAAATATAATTGGAGGGATAAGAAGAGATTTTATAGATAATTATAGAGGTAAAATAAATTTTTTTAAAGAATATATATATATTTTGGCTTGGAGGGCCTGAGCCTTGTGAGCCCCCTTATTTACATTTGCTAAATATCAATTTTTTTTTTTCAAACCACAATTAATTGAATTCCAATTTAGATATGATATTGCTAAAAATAGAAGAGGTTGAAAAAAAAAATTATAATCCTACCTTATTTATTCATTTGTGAGAAACGTCTATAACTTTCCTTATTTAAATAATTCCTTTTTTTTTTTTAATTTTTCAACAAGTGCTTTGGAAGATAAAATTAAATTCCATCCCATGACGAAATCATGGAATGAAAATAAAATTTTTGAAGTTAAAGCAATTCTTGAAATAACACTCTTCTCCAAATTCAATGAACATAACCATTTGATAATGTATTTCTACCCTCAAAATCAATTTAAGTTGAGGTTATAATTACAATTAATATGTAATATATCAATGAAACTCTTACATATATATGTTTGCATGAGTGCTCTGAAAAGAATAAAACATTGAGAGTAAGAACAAGAAAGTTCTTCTAATATGTTAAACATGTGAGATAACATTTAGTATTGCAAGAAACATGGGTGTTTTGAGATTTCTGTTTAGTATCCAAAAATAAATTTTAAATTTTTTTAATTTTTATAGGCTGTTTTTTCAAATTTATTTCTGAAAAAAATATATTTTTATCTGTTTATATCCAAAAGCAATCTTCAAAACTTAAAAAAATTAAAGATATAAAATTTAGCACGAAACAATATTTTTTTGAAATGCAATGCCAACAGAAAATACAAATTTTCCATGGTGCATGGTTAAAACGACACTGTTTTCCTCCAAAATGCTACTCCACCCCGTCATACTGATATTCATGTGTAAATTTGCTTTTGGAAAAGTACGAACAAGACAAACCCTACATCACATGATTTGTTTTAGAATTGAACTGTTGAAAATATATTTGCTTCGTAATTATAAACGTGTTTTTTATATTTTTTTGTATTATTAATTAATTTTCACGAGGCTTCCTGTACCAATTTTATATAGTGAATTTTATTTACAATATTTTAACTATTCAATTTCTTAAAAATTATTTTAATTATAAAATAAAAATTAAAATAATTTTATATTATAAATAATTTTTAAAGTATTGAATTATTATATTTTAGATAATCATTACAATTGATCCCAACTGCCTGTGCCTTAAAATTGATGTTGTTGACTGACACTTTGTCTTTGTCTTCCCTTTTTTCTATTTTTATTTTTTTGTTAATATCACTCTCTATCTACTTTAGTATTTGGAATCCGAAAATGAGATTACGTCTCATTATCTATATATTTTTTTAAAATATTTTTTAACACTTACATTAAATTTTCAAATAAATTAAAATTTTAATTATGTGGACCAAGAACATGTGTCCAAGAAAGTTTAAAAAAAGAAAATGTTGATAGTATCTCGACTAGTAAATAACACTATTTTTTATTATATTTAATTAAAATTTTGATTAATTTACTCTTATGTGGTAAATTACATTCACTTAAGAAAGAGGTCAGAGTCACTAATTGATTTATTGATAAAAATAAGAATTAGTAATAGCATATAATTAAAGAACGAGAATAATAGTTCAAGTGGGCAAGAGTATTTTCTCTTAGGAAAATGAGGTTTTGAGTTCAAGCTTTCTCTTTCGCATTAGATGTAATTTCACCTTTATGGCGAGTATAAGAAATGATTAATCCCTATTGTATAATTTTTGAACAATTGAATAATTTAAATGTGTTTGTATATAACAACTTTGGACATTTCTTTATTTAATAAATAATAGTGAAAAATATTGCCATTTGAATGATTTAATATTTCTTAAACAAAGGGAAGATTATGTACATTGATTAACATTAAACATATGTTATTTAAACATGTGGGCATTACAAAAGTATTATTTTTTTTAATCAAATTATATATTACCCTTTTAATAATTTGGTGAGAAATCATTATCAACATAGGATTACAAAATCTTTTTCTCCCCATTTGATATTATTTCTAATCAGCTCAACTTCATTTGATTGCTTCTAAAATATCAACATCTCAAATTGATTGCTAAATGCCAAAATTTTCAATAGTTTATAACTTTAATTACTAATAAATTACTAATCTAAATGTTATATTCTTTGAATATGGGCCACGAGGCTCTTTCTTTATTGTAAATCTTACCAAAATCCCGGATGGCTAGATGCCATAACTTCCATTTACATATTACAATAGTTTATTGACAAGAAGTATTTTTTATTCTATTAATTATTTGGATTTTTCTATGAGTTTTATATATTTTAGTTTTTTATTTTTTTTCTTTTATATTGGATCTAAATAGGGACTCAATAAAAAAATAATTCTCAGAAATTGAATGTGTTAAAAATAATATTGTTAGTTTTTTCAATATGTTAAATTCAAAATTAATTTGTATTAAAATAATTATTTATAGATATAATTGAATATAACAAAAATTTGAGTATTTAATAGAAAGATGGTTTCTTTTTTTTTCCCTACTTTATATTTATAAATATATACACAAACAATTCTATCCGAGATTCAAAGTGCTAAAGTTGACAAGAATTTGTTTTTTTTTTTTTTTTGAAAGGTCAAAAAGGGGTTGTCGGAATTTATTTATTATTTATCGTTTGTTATATTATTTATTATTATAATTAGCTTTTTATCTGTATCGTTATTAGATTTAATAGATTTGGCAAAGCTAATTAAGAATGTTGTTTTTGGGTTTAGTTATTTAAAATAATTATAGAAAATACGTACCGAAAAAATAATTATAGAAAATTACAGATGAGTCATGAATTTCAATGTTCAATTTTTTTTTTCAATAAACAAAAAGGGTCATGTAATTTAAAATATCAAGAACTAAAATGTCATGAAAATTCTCTATTTTTTAAAATAAAAAACTAAAGAGATATAATATAGAAAATCCTATATAAGAAATTCTAACGAATTAATTAAGAATTTTAAAATTATAAAAATTCAAGTTTTTTTTTTCCTTAAAAAAATTTGAATAAATATGGTTGTGTAAGTGATCTTTCTCCCATTGCAGGCAGATGAAGAAGAGAGAGATCATTTGAAGATAAGAATCGAAACAGCTATTGCAGCACTTAATGATCCACAGAGTCCCATGAGTATGTAATGCAAGTGTAATAATTTGGCTATAGTAATCAAGTGTCTCCCCCTTTATTTAGTCACTTTGAGATTTCTTACTCTTCAAGCCGTTTCTCTCTCTTTTTCTTCTGTGTGTCTGGTATTAAAACTTTTGTATATGTATTAAATTGGTATTAAATTTTTATTTTGTATCAAATTAATACCAAAATTTTGGTGTTAGTTTTACATCGGATTTACTAATGTAGATACCGAAAAAGCTTTGGATACCATTATTTGATACTCCGTTTCAAAATTTTGGTACCCATTTAATACAAAATAAAAATTTGGTATTGATTTAATACATATTGGAAAAGTTTTGGTAACAGAAAAAAAACATTTTACCGGTCGCTTTCCTTTTCTTTCTTTTTTGTGTTGATTTTTGTTGAGGAGTCTGTAGTTTTTTCTCTTCTCTTTGTTACTTAATGATCTTTCTCTTTTTTGAAAGAAATTAAGTATCTCAAGAATCTCAATGTATTTCATGTTAGAAATAAAATAATTATGTTAT
>CATIWF010058080.1:0-13557 GCA_949630135.1 Balakata baccata | reverse complement strand
AAAACACCTAGTTGGGAGTGAGCTAGTTGAAACTCCAAAGATTGTAATCTAAGTGATTAGATTAGTTAATACCCAATCTAAGTTGGGGAGAGGAGTAGGGTTAGTTAACACCCGAACCTCTATAAAATTCGTGTCTCAATCCTCTATTCTCTCTTTTATTATCTTGTTGTGCAAATTTTTAATTTCCCACCAATTCATCCCCCCTTTTCTTGGTGATTGTTTGGGCAACATAAACCATAATCATAATCACTGACCAAGGGCTAAACATGCCTAAACAAAACATTCGTAAAATCTTAATACAATAATCCCTCTTTAAAACAAAATCATATTTTATCCCAAAATGTATGGTGTGAAAAGAAATGCATAAGTATGAGCTGACTTTGGATCTGACTGCTCTAACTGGTTGGCTTCTTCATGTCAATTCTAACTACGGCTACGGACCTACGTGCAGAAAACCAACACACTAAGCTTTCCAAGCTTAGTGGTACATATAATCATATAAATTCTATCATGGATCTTATAGAATTTGTAATAAACAAATCATAGTATAACACATGTTCTTATATTCCAATTCATCATACCACATTCATGTGATCATGCCAAACAATCCATAGCATAACATTAGCGTACCTGGTAAGCGGAAGCCTTTACATAAAATCATAAACCATTGTAAGCAACTTTTCTTTTTCCATTTATTGTAATACCCCACCATATAATCAAGAGACCCTTTCCAATTATATAGAGAGATATTACAACACATGAGAGTTTAAAATTGATTTATTTATTTATTTATTATTTTTTTTATAACTTTGCATCATGGCCATGATGACTTAAAAGGAAATATGAATAATTAATTTATAAAAGGTGTCTCAATATAAGTTTCATATTATAAAAGTTAGGGCCCACACATGCCCAAAATGTTTACAAAATTCATCAAAATATAACACTTATATAAATTTAAGGATAGACAAAGCTAATCCCCAACCCAAAAAGAAAATACACAAAATAAGGTTGTATCACCCACCCCAACAACTTGTCCTTCACCTTCTCTTTCTATTGGCTTCTTCTATTATCAGCGGCTTACTATCTATATCTGTGTGTGAAACACTCACATGCTAAGCACAACATGCTTAGTGGTACATAACATCATATAGATTTAATTGACATGTATGTATGAAAATTATACACATTTTAATATGTATGCATGATAAAGTGAAATAGCTCAAGTAATCTTCCATTTCATCACAACAATGTATACATTTATCACTTATCATGATTCATATATTATACACAACCATAATTCAGCTCAATGCTTACCTTAGTCTCAGATGCCAAGATTTGTACCCTTATACTCTTAACCAGACTAAAATGGATATGGGACACTATAGCTACTCCGAGCCTTTAAGGATCTCCGCCTGATAAAGATAAAACACAAGTATCCACGGGTGCCACTCCGGGCATAACCCCTTGACGCATGGGTATCATTCCTATGATGGCCAACTCTGAGCCTGAAATGGTACCAAGATTCCCTCAATGGCATGCCATCTATCCCAACTCTAGTCCTAGTTAGATTAATTTGGACATTTTTCTTCCTTTTGATTGTTAACCAAAAACAAGTTTATGCAAATTATTTTCGTACAACATTCACAAATCACCCATACTACATTCCAACATTTCAAATTCATCATTTATAAGTCACCGGTTCATCAGTCAAAATGTGCAGGTTCACCATTTACATGCCATAAGTTCATCAATCAAACATGCAGGTTTGTTAATTAAACCTCAATCTGCCTTTCTTCCCAAATCTCAAAACCTTTTTCCACGGAGTAACCTTGAGAAACACCTTATCCCCCACTGCATGCTCGATGTCCCGTCTCTTAAGATCCGCATATGACTTTTGTCTATCCGAAGCCGCCTTAAGCCTTTATTGAATAACTTTCACTTTCTTCTCTATCTCACGCACTAAATCTGGCCCCACTAACTTTCTCTCGTTGAGCTTTGACCAATATAAGGGTGTTTGACATTTTCTACCGTAAAGTGCCTCATATGGAGCCATTTGGATGCTGGACTGATAACTATTATTATAGGCAAACTCCATCAAAGGAAGATATTTGTCCCAAATACCCTCAAATTCTATAACACAACTCCTTATCATGTCCTCTAGGATCTGAATAACCCTCTCTGACTATCCGTCCATCTTGGGATGGAAAGATGTGCTGAAATTTAGCCTAGTGCCCAAAATGCTCTATAGATTACCCCAAAACTGTGATGTAAACCTAGGTTCCCTATCTAAAACAATGGAAATAAGTACTCCATGTAGCCTAACTAAATGTGGTTATGTACATACTTCTATGGAGTTATACAAATTCCCAAACTTTGGAGCTTGTCTAACCAGTTTGAGGGTTATCACCTCCCTCTAGTCCATCTCCTATAGTAAGTATAACCATGTATTAACATCTAAAACCATAATAAAACTACACTACCATATGGAAAAATTGTTAAATATTGCACAAAGATAATGATATATGATTCAAAAAAAAAAGTATCCATCATTATAAACAGGACTGTCTTATTCTATGCAATACATGATAACATGATACAAGTATAAGTGATATTCATAGGTACAAGGTGTTACAAGTAAGACACCATATGGGTCATAGTTGATAGGCTTACGAAGTCGGCACACTTCTTGCCTATCAGGAGAGATTATCAGTTGAATAGATTGGCAGATATCTATGTTAATGAGATCTAGCATGGATGAAATTCCATAAGCCTAGGCTATTGGATTCATAATGTACTATGCTGTGTACTAGGCCCAATGGATATCATGCTATGAGCATCATGAGTGGATATAAATATGATCTCGTCAAGGGTTTATGGGTGACTGTCAGGAATATCCTTAAATACTTGAGAAGAATTGGGGATGTATTCTTGGTTTAAGGAGATAGTAAGCTTAAGGTAAGCAAGTTTATGGATGCCAGCATCCAATTCGACAAGCATAACTTAAATCCTAGTCATGCTATGTATTCACATTAAATGGTTGCGCAGTCGATTGGAAGAGTTCCAAGTAGGTGATGGCTGTGGATTCCATAACTAAGAGTACATGACAGCTTCTGAAGCACCTTAGGAAACAGTTTGGATAAGGGAATTCATCACAAAGTCAAAAGTGATAATATGATTGGAACAACAATAGAGCCATTGCATGTGCAAAGGAATCATGGTCTCATCAAAAGGTCCAAATATGTACTCAATCTTATCAATTGATTTGAGACATAAGGCTCAACTAGGAAATTCAAATGGACATGACCATTGAGAGGAGCCTCTACCATAATATGCCACATTATATGGGAAGTTGAAAAGGCCAAGCTTGACTAACCAAGGTCCTGACTGGGAATGGGTCCCGATCGGGAAACATTCAAAGTAAACAATCCAAAGTCCCTAGTCATCATCGAGCAAGTCCTGACAAGGAAAATTATATAGGAACTAGTCGTTGGAGCTATTAGCTAACCAAATGATGCCACATGTCAGTTTAGGCCATTTTTTGAATAGGAAACCCATTCTCGACCGAGAAACTATCTCTACAGGCTGCATTAAATGCACCTATAAGTGAACGTTAGAAATAGTTATGACACTCATTTGTGATGGCTAGCTAGTGGGGAATCAGTATAAATACCCTACCAAAATGCCATTTAATTCATCCAACTACTTTTATTGTGTCAAAACTCTTGCAATTTGTTTTCTCAAATTTCATTCATTAATTGTTTGTAAGGGTTCAAGTGTTAGCCTTAAACACTTGGGTTATCTTGTAATTTGGTAGTGTGTGAGGCAAATTACAAGGAATTGGTTGTTGTGTGAGCCATTAAAATAGAAGAAAACTTTGGGTTGAGTGTTAGCCTTGGAAAACACCTAGTTGTGAATGAGCTAGCAAAACTCTCTTTGTAATCCCCAGCAATTAAGTAGTGAATACCCAATTGTAATTGGGAAGAGAAGTAGGGTTAGTTAACACCCGAACCTCTACAAATCTCTTATGTCCTACTTCTTTAATATTCTCTTTTCTTTGTGAAGCGTAAACATTTTATTTTCCCACCAATTCATCCCCCCTTCTTGGTGATTGTTAAGGCAACAAAGTGAAACAATAATAGAAAGTCAATGGACTTTGAATGTAGATGGGGCTTTTAACGTGTCCAGAGTAGAAGCAGGAGTCTCCCTTAAGGGGCCTGGTAGAATATGCATAAAAGTGGCTATACAAGTAGAATTCAAAGCATCGAACAACATGGTAGAATATGAGGCTTTAATGGCAGGTCTCAAAATGGTGTGTCAGGTCAAACCCCCTAGAATGATTGTTCAAAGTGATTCTCAGCTGGTTGTAAAATGGGTCTTAAAGATAAAGAAATTGCAAAGTACTTAACTATAGTGACACGTCTCCTCAAAAAAATAGAGGAAGGCGGAATAAGTTGGATACTGGAACAGATTCCTAGAGCTAAAAATATCTAAGTAGACATTTTATCCAAGTTAGCCCTAGAAAGAGGGCCATACCCAAGAGGAATCATAGTAGAGATAGGCACAGAACAATCTTATACAAAAGCTAGCATGCTAACTATCTGTTAGAACTCTTGAATGCGACCTTTGATAGATTCGTTAGATGTGGAAGAGTTGCTAGAGGATAGTAGTGAAGCAAAGAAACTGTTAAGGAAAGCTGTGGACTTCTCATTTCTAGATGGGATCCTACATAAGAGATCTGCCATTCACCTATGGCTCCATTGTGTAGAGAAGCAGAAGAAGGCCGTTATGTTCTCAAAGAGATCCATAAAGGGGTAGGTGGAGCAAATGAAGGAATAGAGGCAATAGCTTACAAAGCCCTGTTATATGACTATTATTAGCCAATAATACAAAAAGACACCAAGGAGATAAACATGAGATGTGAGCAGTGCCAAAAACATGACAACCATATTGGTGCCCCTCCAAGCACATAGAAACCAATCAGTTTACCGTGGCCTTTCGCCCAATGGGGTATAGACATTATTGGACCTTTCCCTCTAGCTAAAAGGCAGAAGAAGTTTCTAATAGTGGCAGTAGACCATTTTAGTAAATGGGTTGAGGCATAGGCTGTCACCACTATCACTCAGTCTAGAATTGTCAATTTCTTCTTCGACAAATTAATCTGTAGATTCAGCATCCCTAGAACAGTTATCATAGATAATGGCAAGCATTTCAATGATAAATAATTTAGAAGGCTTTGCCAAAATTTACAGATTGACCTGCGATTCACATCAGTGGCACACCTCTAGACAAACAAAATGACAGAGGTGACAAATAGAACAATAGCGTAAGGACTGAAGAAAAGATTGAAAGAAGCCAAAGAAGAATGGGTTATCCAGCTTCCCCATGTATTATAGCTGTACAAGACCACTCCTCGCACTACAACAAAAGAAACGTCATTCTATCTAGAATTTGGAATAGAAGTAGTCATGCCTATAGAAATCGGTCTCTTAAGTGTGAAGACAATGCAGTTCAAAAAAGTAGAAAATAGCAAAGAAATAAGAAAGAATTAGACTTCATAATAGAAGTTCGAGAAAAAGTAGTAATTAGGGTAGAAGCTTATAGAAGGAAAATTGAAAAAATGTTCAACAGAAAAGTTCGCCCTAGAAACTTCTGCCTAGGAGACCTCATCCTCATGAGGGGAGATCTTAGAAGAGCAGAAGTGGGAATAAAAAAGTTAGATGAGAACTAGGTAGGACCTTTTATAGTGGAGCAAATCATTGGCCCTGCTATGTACAAACATAATAATGTTAAAGGAAAGATTATGCCTTGAACTTGGAACACTAAGGATCTCAAGAAATTTTACTAGTGATACTTCCAATAATTTTTTATTACAGAAGCCTATGTATTTATGTTCATCCACGAATGAAAGTACCTCATTTTTTCATACTTGCATACAAGTCCAAAACAAAAACAATGTAACACCCACTAACTAGGGCTTAGTTGAAACATATGAGTATATGACAAATGAGGAGTGTTAGAGATATGCCCAAAAGGCAATCGCCTCTAGCACTTAGTGTACACATTCATAAAGGCATTCTTTCATTATATTAGTATTCATTTGCATATGAATTGATATAGATCTTAAACTGATTAATGAAAGTCCATGATATAAAACATAGCATGAAGAAAATCATGATGGGATTATGATAATGAGATTCCTATCATGTGTAATTATGTTAGTATCTAAATTATCTCTAGTCATAGGATCAACAAGATGGGACATTGTTGATCTGGATAGACAAGCACATGTTATACTCCTTGATTGGATCAAGTAGTAGATCTCATAAGATGTGAACATGAGATGTTCAAAGTTAACATATGGATGCTTGCTAAGAGTAGTCAAGTACATTGGATGACCTGCTATGATACAATCATATGGATTATCTATTCAAATGTCAATGATAGTCTCATCATAGTAATGAGGCAAGTATCCTTAGACTTGAGGTACTCAAAGATATCTTGGATACTGATTCTTTGCTTTGACTCCATCCCTTGTTGCCTTATAGAGGTCACTCATAGGGTGGTGATTGGGTACATCTTTAGGTATTCGAAAGTAATTAGGTAGCCAATAGAGGATTCACCACTCCTGATAAAGGGAGAGTATACTCACGACCTCTTATCGGGATCATTACTTGGGAATCTCTAGCTAGAGTGGAAATGTCCTGAAGATGGTCTTTAGTGACATGTCTAAGAGAGTAGTAAGTCCCAAGGACAAGATATAACATCACTTAGGCTAGGTATGACGTAGTCAGTCTAGCGGGAGCTGACACATAGTCCATTCTCTGATCCGAGTGGGGTATAGGATGGTGAAAGGATGAATTGCACATATTGTTGTCTATGGAAAGGTTCGTAGTCAAAGCACTGACTTTCCGGTCAAATGGGAGTCATGATGTGTTGCTAGATACTGCTCATGACTTGTTTAAATTATTTGATAATTTAAGATGGAAAAATCGCTCGAGGGAGTTAATCATACAGGCCCGTACGGACTCGCTGGCCTGCTAGGTAGTCCAGCCGGGCCTGCCCAAGCGGGCTAGCGCGCGCAGCAGCTTTCAATGGCCATTAAGCCATATAAGTCCCATTTTCTTCTCTCCTAAATTTTGCTCTATGAAACTGATATTCTTTTGGATCTAAAAGATCCCAAAAGATAGAATATAGACAAGAAAAAAAATTTTGGAGAAGAAAAAAATTTTGGGAAAATTAAAGAGTTAATTTTTCTCTCAAAGGAACAGATATCATTGCTAGCACTTTGAGGTGTGATCAAGCCATTCCCCTAGTGGTTTTATTCTTTCTTCTTCGTGTGGATATTGTTAGAGACAATCCTAGATTGGATTGTTGTGGTTTGCTACAACCCAACAAAGTGAGAAGTTGAAGAAAATCAAGAAATTATAAAGGTATAATTTCTGAATTTTGCTTTATTAAATTAGTTTTAATTGGCACAAGTAGAATCATTTGATTTGGATTTTGAAAAATTTTATTTTCCACTTCTTAATATGTATGTGATGCATGTTCAAAACCCATCAAGGAGTTTATAAGTAGTGTATTAGGAATATATGGAAGGGTATATGGTGTATATGAATGGTATATTGATTAATCTTAGCTTTGGTTTGGAGTGGAGGATGAAAACGACAAAGAAAAGTGAGTTTTACATGTGATGCCCGTGACAAAAATTGGTCACGACTGTGAAGATCAAGTCTGTGGATAAACATTGGTTTTTAGAGGTGGTTGCTACAGTGCATGTGACACGCCTATGACATTATCTTTCACGCCCATGAAACCTTTGGTATAAAAGAGTTTTTTCACTATCCATTCATCATTTTACACTAATATATCACCTTTCAAACACCAAGACACATTCTTTCACACCTAGAAAT
Organism: Balakata baccata; assembly: GCA_949630135.1. Taxonomy (NCBI): domain Eukaryota; kingdom Viridiplantae; phylum Streptophyta; class Magnoliopsida; order Malpighiales; family Euphorbiaceae; genus Balakata; species Balakata baccata. The sequence goes on along the minus strand of CATIWF010058080.1, from coordinate 5,644 downwards.
AGTAACTTGGTATTTCTCCATGAGTTTTTGAGTGATAAAGCACCAAAACTAAGATTTAAAACCAAGATTTGGCAAAACTTGAAGGATTTACCAATATAGAGAAGAGTTGGAGGAGAGAGGAAATTTGAGCAAGAAGAAAACTCGATTTATCTTATGATCTGAGATGTTTTTTGCCTTCAAAAGGTAAGAAAACTTATTCTTTCCATCTTTTCACCATGATTATTTGTGGAGATTGTTATTGTTGGAAGTTGGGGTTTGATGAGAAGAAGGGTGTTAAGTTTTTTTTGGTGAAAAGTGTTCTTTAAAGTTGTGAAGAGCATGAAACCATGATGTTGAGTTAAAATCATGCATAATCACCTTAGTTTGGGCAGTGTGGGGCTAGATTTATGATTTTTGCTATGTTTACATAGACTTAGAACTTGATATATGGTTATATTTATTATAGGAAAACCAGTGGTAGAGGAAGGTAACCATTAAGGATAGTAGATAAGCTCCTTAGCTTGGTTTTTGGTGAAGCTCCTATGAGATTTATGCATATTTGAATTTTAGTTTGCCTTATTACATGATTGTATGAGGATTGTTTGTTTGAATTGTGTGCTAAAATGATGGATTTGAGTGACATGGCATGTTGGAACAAATTTATATGATATGTTATACATTTAATGAGTTTTAGGAACATGTAAGGGCATGTTTGAAAGCATATATGGGTTAGATTTGAGTATATAGGCATGTTTAATCAATAAATGAAAATAAATGTGTTAGTTGAGCATTGATTGCAAATGGCATGTGATTAATTGGTTGTTTGGCATGGTTGTAAATGTTAGGTTTTGAACATATTTCACATACATATTACGCAGCAGAAATTAAAATTTTTCAAAACCCGAAACAACAGAATTGGCTTGTGCCAATTAAAACTAATTTAACAAAGTGAAATTTAGACATTATACATTTATAATTTCTTGATTTGTTCTTCAACTTCTCACTTATTAGGTTGTAGCAAACCACAATAATCTAATATCGGATTGTCTCTAACAATATCCACGCAAAGATGAGAGGATGAAACCACTAGGGGGATAGCTTGAATACACCTTAAAGTGCTAGCAATGATATATGTTCCTTTGAGAGGAAAAATTAAACTCTTTAATTTTTCTTATTGTATTCAAAATATTTTCGTTTTCCAAAATTTTTCCCTTGTCTATTTTCTATCTCTTGGGGTCTTTTAGATCCAAAAGAAAATCAGATTGATAGAGCAAAAGTCAAGAGAGGAGAAAATAAAGAGTTAGGGGATTAATGGCCATTAAGGCCAATAAATAGCAAATGTGCGTTGCTGCACGCTAACACACGTAGTAGGCCTAGTGGGCTCGTACAGGCCCGACCCGAATTAAATTTCTCATATTTTTGGATCCCATCCAAAGCCATTTTACTCATTCTTTATCATGATCTCATCATGATTTCCTTCATGCTATGTTATGTATCAAGGACTTCATTAATTAATTTAAGATCACTATCAATTCATATATCAAATTAATACCAAATTAATGAAAACAGCTTTTATTAATTAAATAGATTTGTATAATAAGTGCTAAAGGTGATTGTCTTTAGAGCACTTCTTTAATAGTAAATAGAGTCGGCAATTTATGTTATGTCATGTATAAATGTATCGCATCACTATTCGTGTCATTTAAACGTGTCGTTTTTGTGCCGTGCAATCGTTTAACTATTTATAAATTTATATACTTAAATGTAAATACGTGTCATTATAATCGTTTAAATGTATCGTTTCGTATCGTATAATAGTTTAAATGTGTTGTTTCATTTTGTATAAAATTTATTAAATATTTTTAAATATCTAATCATCTCATAAACATGTTAGACGTGTTTGTATCATATCGTGTCGTGTCAAAAATTGCTAGCTCTAGTTGTGAGCCTTGAAATATTGATTAAAGTTATGGATTTTGATTATAAAGGGGTTATATATATATATATGGGTGTTATATGCCTTAAAAGAAAGGTCTAGAGCTTGGAATTTGGTTACACATGATGTAAAAATAGTTTATGGATAAGTGGACAACCCTTTCACAACCAACGTCACAACTAAGCTGATTCTGTCATGACCATGAAAGTTGATAAAGTAGGCTTCATGGCTGTGAAGACAATATTCAAAGCAAAAATGAAATTTGTCCAATGATGTGTAAACATGTCTGAAACATATCAATCATTTCCATATGCTTATATGATGCTATACTACATGGTTGCGAGCTTGAGTATGCTTTGAGAATATGATTATATGCTATGTATATTGATTATGGCATAGGAATACAAAATGAAATTAAAAAGATATATGGTATTAATTGCTCATTTCTCAGCCTATGGACTACTTAGTGTAGATGGTGCACATTAAAGGGAAAAGTGGTATCGATGTGGACATGATTTCAGGATAGGGTAGCTTTAGCTCTGAGAGCACCCCAGATTCTATTATATACAGATGATGATGTTATACATAGTTAAGGTGGCTCTAGCTTCGAGAGCACCCTTAACTTGTGATTATGGTGAGTAGGGAGGCTTTAGCTTTGAGAGTGCTCCAATTTCACTCCATGTATCCAGAAAATTCGAGAACAAGATTTGGGCTAATGGCTGATGTTTAATAAAATGAGTTTTGCTATGATAACTTGACTAATAAACAGTAAAATGGAATATGGAATTCGACTAAATGATATTACCTCAAGGTATGATGGGGTTACATGATCAATTATATACATTAACATGTTTATTTTTTTATGATATACATATACATATTGTTTTATGGATCATGCCATATGATATATGACATACATTTGTGTGACTGCTTGGGAGAACTCTAATGTTTATATGTACCACTAAGCTAGAAATGACTTAGTATGGGTTTTTCTTATGAGGAGATCCATGCAAATAAATCTCTAAGGAGATAAAATATAGGAAAAAGTATCTTAAGGAGATCCATACAAATAAATCTCTCTGGAGATAAAATATAGGAAAGAGTATTTTAAGGAGATCTATGCAAATAAATCTCTAAGGAGATAAAATATAGGAAATAATATCTCTAAGGAGATCTATGGAAATAAATATCTAAGGAGATAAAATATAGCAAAAAGTATCTCTAAGGAGATCCATGCTAATAAGTCTCTAAGAAGACAAAATATAGTAAAAAGTATCTCTAAGGATGTTGCCCAAATGAATTGGTGGGAAAATAAAAATTCTGCATAGACAAGGAAGAAAAAAGATAGAAGAGATGGAGACACGAATTTTATAAAAGTTCGGGCATTAAATAACCCTACTCCTCTCCTTAATAGTAATTGGGTATTGACTAATAGATTACAAATAGAGTTTTAACTTGCTCACTCCCAACTGGATGTTTACTAAGGCTAACACTCAACCCAAGTTTCCCTTGTGTTTTGATGGCTCACACAATAACCAATTCCTTGTAATTTGGCTTACACTACCTAATTACAGGATAACCCAAGTGTTTTAAGGCTAACACTTAAACACTTACAAAATAATTAATCAAAGAAAGATTGAGAAAATAAATTACAATAGTTTTGGCACTTAGAAAGTAGTTGGATATCTTAAATGGCTTTTTGGTAGGTTATTTATAATCATTACCCACCAATTAGTCATTACAAATTGGTGCCATTACTCTTTCTAATGTTCTCTTACAAGTGCATTAAATACTGTCTACAGAGAGGGGTTCTCAATTAGGAAATGACCTATTTTGACAAGTGGCATTTTCTGGTTGGCTGAACTCTCCAACGCCTAGTTCTTATATGATTTTCCCAGTCGAGACTTCTTAAGATGCCATACTCAGTTCCTGGGTTTGCTAGCTTCGAATGCTTCCCAGTCGGGACTTTCAGATGATATGGCACACTTTGGTGGAGTCTCCTATTCAACGATTATGTCCTTTTGAATTTCCCGATCAAACTATCACATGTCCCAAGCTGGAAATTGTATTTCCTGGTCGAGACATGGTTTGTCCCGGTCTGCTTTTGTTTCTGGAACTTTGGAAGATCAAAAGGCAATATTTCTCGGTCTGGACATGGATTTTCCGATCTATAATCATGTCTCGATCGGGAGTTTCATGTCTCTAGGAAATACTTGATTTGTTCAATAAGAAGTTCACAACCAAATGTTCTGAAACTTTGAACACTATGAAAATAACACTAAATAAAGGAGTTAGTGACATTTAATTTGATTATCAAGATCAAAATAGAGAGCAATCACCCTAAGGTTAACAATCTCTCCCTTTTTTATTTTGACAATCAAACTAAGCAAAAATAACTAATTGATAGTGCATATACCAAGTTAAAGTATTGAAAAATAAGCATGCAAAGTTTCACATCATTTAAAGGTAGAAATCATATTGAATAACTTAAGTCAAATAAGATTATTAAAGTCCACATAATTGACTAAGTTATCAATTCAAAAATAAAGTTAATTTTTGCATTTTGTATAGGTTTCATATTCTTTCTTCTCTCCCTTTGTCAATATCAAAAAAGATTAGATGCATATGAAGAAAAAAAAAGAAGCAATCACCAAAGAGAGTAAGAAATAAACAACAAGAAAACATATTATAGAAAATAGAAATGTGTTACATGAAAAGAGAATGTGTGATCTACACATGATATAACCACACATCGAAGTACTGAGCCTAAAAAACGAAAGAGAATTAGAGAAAATAGAACTGAGTTAAGCATCTCCTTCCTCATCACTTGCCTCCTCTTCCTCTTCACCACCCTATTCCTCCTTTTGAATGACTTGCTCTCCCTCAAATGATGGGATTGGTTCAAAGTTATGAGTGCATACATTGAGATTTGATTGCCCTTGCATGCCTTAAATATCCAAGTGGATATGTAGCATCATATCCCTCATGATGTTGAAGGATTGCATTTTGAAAGTCATAAAGACTTTGTAAGGTGATAGGTTGGGCTTGAGAAGGTGGTGGTGGAGGCATGTCTTAGGCACTTGATCCTTCTTCTCCTATTGAGAGCCTTGCACATTTTCTTGTTGCCTCTTGTGTTGCCTTTTGGGCTCCATGCTCTCCAAAGGCATAGAAAAAAGTATCTACCTCTTTGAAGGGCCTTGCAATTGCCTTGTTATTGGATGTCCAAGAAGCTCTCATATTGAGAACGAGATGAAGTGAAAAGAGCACAATTTTCATTCATCATGAGATAAAGGAATCTTGGAAGATAAGTTATTTGTGCATGAACAGAGATGGTATCTTTGGTAGTGGTGGCTATAGATTGAAATTTATCAAGAAGAAGATGGGTCGTTCTAATAGGCCGATGGTGAATCATGTCATAAAGGTAGAAAAGGTCTCCATGAGTGACTTTCTTATTGCTTTCACTTCTTGCATTGATAGTGAAATTGATGATACGGTGGAGGATGAAGTGAGAAAGTGTCTATATTGTTAGAGATGTGCCCAAAAGGCAATCGCCTTAAGCACTTAGTGTACACATTCTTGAAGGCATTCTTTCATTATATTAGTATTCATTTGCATATGAATTGATATAGATCTTAAACTGATTAATGAAAGTCCATGATATGAAACATAGCATGAAGGAAATCATGATGGGATCATGATAATGAGATTCCTATCATGTGTGATTATGTT
>CATIWF010058073.1:0-84009 GCA_949630135.1 Balakata baccata | reverse complement strand
CATAACAATCTTCGACTTCTGTCAAGGAGATCTCCAAACTATAATGAAGGTGCATCTAAGATGTGGGATATTGGAGGAGATGGTTTTGACTCAATGGATATAGAGAATGCTGGAATTCTTGAGATTGCAGATCTTTCTCTTGATGAACCTGAATTGGAAGCTATTTTATTTGATCCAGAAGAGAATGCTAGTCTTTAGTTTTAGTATTACTTATATTTAATCATTATGGTTATTTTGAATATTTGCAAGAACAATGTTTGAATATTTGTTTTTTATTTATATAAATTGCTTTTTAAAGATAATATTTGTGAGGATAATTTTTTATTATTATTATATTATGCTGTGTCCTAGTCGTATCCGTATCCTAATTTTTTAGAATTTATCGTGTCCCCGTATCCCGCCGTATCGTATCCCCGTGGCCGTATCCGTATCCGTGCTTCTTAGGCTATTGTGATGAAATTGGAAGGGATAAATTTCATTTTTTTTAGGACTGTTTTCTTTCCCTAGCCCCAAACAAAGCAAGCAGGAAAGAGCTCAAAATTTAATGTGTTAACCATCAAAATTGAATTGTTTGTTTGGAGCCTTCGAACGTTTTATGTTTGAATCGCTACTCGAAATTGGCTTTCTTTCAACATTTTTCTTATTCAATGCGAAGAAAATGACAAATTCAGAATCGCGGAAATCTGATTTTTCACATGCGAGTGCCTGCCACACAAGAATATATATGTATAGAATTTTCTTAATGATGGAAGCGAATATGGATCGACAAGAGTTCCAAGTATCCGTTAAAAATAAGATTTCAAAATTTTTTATTTTAACTTAAATATACAATCACATTTTGTAAAATATGCAAATGTGCTTTATATGTTAGCCCTGAATATTTATCTATAACTTTTATAAATTTTATGTTATAATATTTATGGATAATATCCATTTACCAACATCATTTTACGATTTTAAGAACAAAAGGAAAAAAAATAAAAGGTTAAGACAAATCTTTTAGAACCGAGTTCACAAAAAATATAAATCAAACAAAAAGACTAAAAGTTTTAGTTATATTTGATGAAATTTCATTGCTAATTTAAGATGTATGATTACCAAATATATTCCTTTCAATATTCTCTTCCTCTATTTTTTTTAAGAACAAGAGAATTTTTTTTTTCTCTTTCTTCCTTCCTTCCCCTTTTCTCTCTCACCTTTTTTTTCCTCCTTTTCTTACTTATCTATTTCTTTCTTTGAGTTTATTTTTATCTTTCCGATAAGCAAGAGGCGAAAAATGCATTAATTAAAGGGAAGGTAGCAAATTCATTATAAAACCAGGTGGCAAAGTAATATTAATGACACATTAATACTATAATGCAAGGTGGAAGAATATAGTTTAATGCAAGTGACAAAATTGCATTAATAACACATTAATGTTATAATGCAAAGTGGTACAATTGTATTAATGGTTTAATACAATATGTCAAATAAATGAAGAATGATGATTGAAAATCAGAATATGTGTATCTAATCATACTCATATTGCTTCCTCTATAAATCAAGAACAAATCTTTAGTCCTTTTCAAGTACTTAAAGATTGCCTTGACTACTGTCCAGTGCCTTTCACCTAGATCAAACTGATACTTGCTAGTCAAGTTAACAGCAAATGTTATGTCTAGTCTAGTACACAATATAGCATACATTAAATTGTCTATAGTTGAAGCATATAGTATGCTAGCCATTCATGCTCTCTTTTCAAGAGTTTTAGGACTCATCTCTTTAGAAAGATGCACTTTATGCCTCACATGTATTAATCCTTTTTTGGAATTTTTCATCCCAAATTTTTTTAGGATATTTTTCAAATAAAGGGCTTAGAACAATCCTAATATTCTTTTAGCTCTATCTATATACATCTTAATATCAAGAATATAGGCTGCATCTCCCAAGTCTTTCATAGAGAAGGTGGATGATAACTAGACATTCATGTTAGTTAAAAAAATCAATATCATTACCCATGATTAGAATATCATCAACATACAAGATTAAGAAAGTAATCGTGTTGCCACTAACTTTCTTATACATACAAGTCTCATTAGAATTTTGAATGAAGTCATAACTCTTTATGGCTTCATCAAAACTCTTGTTTTAGCACTTTGAAGCTTGTTTAAGACCATAAATGGATCTCTTAAGCTTGTACACTTTGAAACTATCTTCAGAATCAAATCCTTTAGGTTGTTCCATATAAATTTCTTCTTCAAGAAATCCATTTAGAAAAGCAGTTTTGACATTCATTTGTCATTTCTCATAATCATAGTGTGCTATAATGGCTAAGAATATTCGAATACTTTTAAGCATGGCTATAAGAGAGAATGTCTCTTCATAGTCAATTCTTTCCTATTGGCGATACCTCTTCGCTACAAGTCTGGTTTTATAAGTATCAATATTCCCTTCAGAATCTAGTTTACACTTATAGACCCATTTACAACCTATTAGAACTATTCCTTCAGGTGGGTCTACAAGTTCCTAAATATGATTTTGGTACATGGAATCTATTTCAGATTGCATTACATCTTGTCATTTAAGAGAATCAATATTAGACATTGTCTCCTTATAAGTGATAGGATCTTCTTGTTTATCATTACTACCAAATATGTACAACTTTTGGTCATGTTCAAGAGTAAATCCATACCATTTATGAGGGCATAAAGCTTTTTCTGACCTCCTAGGAGTTGAAGTGATATCCTTTGTCATGTTAGGTTCAATTGGCTTATCAATCTCCATTGGTTCAGCCAATTGGATTTGTTTTTCAAATGACTTTTCATCCAAAACAATATGTTTGCCTTTGCCTCATTCTTTAAGAAACTCATTCTCAAGAAAAATGATATCTCTACTTACAATAACAATTTGTTCGTTAAGTAGATAGAAATAATATCCTAAATTATTTCTAGCAGCAGCATATCCAACAAATCGGCTTTTAGTGGACCATTTCTCTAACTTATCTATTTTTTGTCTCTTAATATAAGTAGGACAATCTTATATCTTAAAATGAGATAGTATAGAAGTTTTTCCAGTCCATATGTCATATGAAGTGGTATTCATAGATTTAGAAGGAACTCTATTAAGAATGTATAATTTTGTTTCCAGAGCATATCCTCGAAAGGAGATAGATAAGTTAGTATAACTCATCATACTTCATACCATATCTAACAATGTTCGATTTTTCCTTTCACTCATACTATTTAGTTGAGGTATGCCAAGTGGAGTGAATTGTATGACAATTCCATTTTTTTTTTTTTAGGTAGTCATTAAAATCAGTACTTAAATATTCACCTCCTCAATCCAATCGAAGTGCTTTAATATTCTTTCCTAATTTATTTTCTACTTTAGTCTTATACTCTTTGAACTTTTCAAAGACTTCATATTTGTATTTCAATAAATACAAATACCATATCTCGATTTATCGTCTATACAGGTAATGAAGAATTAATAACCTCCTCAAGTCATTTTCTCAAATGGTCCACAAATATCAGTACATATTAATTCAAGAATGTTCTCAACACGTACCATTTGACTAGCAAATGAAGCTCTAGTAATTTTTCCATGCAGACATGACTTAAAATAGAATTATTAGATTGAGAATCTAAACCATTTAGAATTCCCATATCTACCAACTTATAGATTCTTGCATTAGAAATATGACCAAGTCTTAAGTGTCATATACATGTCATACTTAAATCATCATACGTAATTTGATTAGAATTGTTATTTATGTTGCTCAATAATAACTCTTTATTATTTATCTTATTAGGCTTATCACAATATAAATAATATAAGCCATGATGTTGAGTTTCAATGCCAATAAGATTATCATTAACATAAATGTAACACGTATCTTTGCAAAACAAGAATTTATAATTATTATTCGTCAAAGTGAATACATAAATAATGTTCTTATAGGCATTAGGAATATGCAAAACATATGATAATAAGATTACATGATGGTTTAATAAAATGGAGATATCTCCCACTTGTTTGACACCAACTTTTGCTTCATTAGCAAGAGTGAGCTCTATCTTCCCTTAGCAACTTCCTATGCCTTAGGTCATGCACAAAGGAATAAATATGAGTAGTTGCTCTTGTGTCTAAGATCCAAGCATATAATGAGTTAAAAGAACAATCATAATTTGAATCTACATTTAAATTCAAAGGATGAGAAATATCTAAAGGACCTACAATCCCTTTGCCCTTGGTCTTTTCTAGACTACTTAGATGAATTAGACAATTTCTCTTCCAATGACCGTTCTCCTGATGGTAGAAACATGTTCCTTTGTCATCATTTGGTTTAAGCTAGGCTAAAGCTGGAGCTTTTGCCTTCCTCTTACCCTTTTTATGATTTAAAGAAGATGGGCTGGAACTCTTTTCCTTAGTGGCCTTTTTCTTATTTCTCTTCTTTAGGTGAGAAGAAGCTGCCACTAATACTTCTGCCTCTTTCTTTGGGGATTAGCTACAGTATTTTGGTGTTAAACCAAAATTTGTTGCATCTCTTACGAAGTTAGAAATGAAACTTCTATAAGAACATGGAAGAGATGCTAAGATATGGTTTATCTTAAGCTCCGCATCCAAGAAGAAATTGAGATTTTCAAGCCAATGCATAAGCCTTATCATCTCACCAACATGTTCACCAACATCCTGGCTTGCCTTCATTTTCATTTGGAATACTTAAGGTGCGTAGTTCTACTAGTCTCACCATAACTTTACTTCACTAGCTCCGAAATATCATCACAAGCTTTTATCTTTTCATATTGTTCTTGTAACTTATGTTTCATAGAAGCAAGTATATAGCATTGTGCTTAGGTGTTCTTATCAACCCAATTATTTTAATATTATTTTTCAGCCTCACTTGTATCAGCAACATGCGTTGTTGGTTTTGGCTTACTAGCAACATCCCACAAGCACTGCTGGGGAAGTACCAACTTAAAGTTCCACAATTAGGCTCGGTAAGCCTATTACGGTCAAAAAGTGATTAGAGTGGTGATGGTGTAACCATATTATTAGAGAAAAATAACGGTAAAAAAAATAAAATATATCAGTTTAATTATATATTAATGGTCAAACCAATTAACCAAAATGATTTGGACACATAATCATAATAGTTTCTCCCACTAATTTAATGCATCCTATACTTCCCTCATAGGAAACAGAAGTTCCATTGGAGTGAACATCTAGTGGGTAAATTGAGTCTTAATAATATTCTAATTAATATTCTTCAGCTCCCCATAGTTGCTTTCTTGGAACATTAACATATTAATGAGATGACAATTCATTGTCAAATACAACAATTGTAAACCCAATTTATTTCTTTTTTAACTGGCTCATAATACACTTACCCTCAGCTTCACAAAAAGACATTCTTGGACTAACATATCAGATGAATTATACCCACAAGATCAGCAAAACAAATGGACTCAATCTAGTGCCATTCAGCTTTACAAAATAATATTCTTGGGCTAAAATATTAGATAAATCATACCCACAAGATCAATAGAATAAATAGACTCAATCTAGTGCCAGTTAGCTTTACAATACTAGATGCCCATCCATTTTATAAGTAAAATACATTATTTGACCTTAGCATTAATATACAACAACTTGCATATTGATGTTCCAATGAAGCCTCAATGTAGACATCTTATATCTTTATTAGATTCATTATATTTAGGAAGATTACTTGGTCTTTTATCCTAATTTAGGTCTCACTTTGCATATTAACCGAATTTAAAATCTATTAACATCCATAAAATAGTAAATTTATCTTTAAATTACCACATAATCTAATTTTAAGGTTAATGTTTGCACATTAGTATTTTTCATGTTATATCTTATATGATCATAAAAGGTAATCACATCTATACTCGGATGGTTATGGATCTATTAATATTACAAACTAATATATGAAAATAATATAACCCATTAAACATTTGAAAACCCAAAACAAAAAGAGAAAAAATATCATATAGCATCAACATGTAACATAATATCTAGATCAAATATAAAAGAACAACAAGAACATCATCCATAACCAAACCAAACCAAACCCACTAACATAAAAGGAGAGTCATTTCTTCAAAAATCATAGGAAGACTAATACCAATTGTTAGAAGCGATTTTGGATTGAAATAAGCTCTAGGTCTCGGTCAAAAATAGAGATTTCAAATTTTTTTTATTTTAACTGAAATATGCAATCACACTTTGCATGTTAACATTGAATATTTATCAATAATTTTTACAAATCATATTTTGTAACATTTATGGTTAATATCCATTGCCAAGATAAAATGAAAAAATAAAAGGTTAAGACAAATCTTTTAGAACTGAGTTCACAAAAAATACAAATCAAGTAAAAGACCAAAGACTCTAGTTGTATTTGATGAAACTTTTTTGCTAGTTTAAGATGTATGATCACCAAATATACTCTTTTTTATGTTCTCTTCCCCTATTGTTTTAAGAAGAAGATAAATTTTTTTTCTTTTTTCTTCCTTCCTTTCTCTTTTCTCTCTCACCTTTTATACCTCCTCTTCTTACTTATATATTTCTTTTTTTGAGTTTGTTTTTATCTTTAAGATAAGCAAGAGGGCAAAAATGTATTAATTGAAGGTAAGGTGGCAAATTCATTGTAAGGTATGGTGGCAAAGTAACATTAATGACACAATAATGCTATAATGCAAGGTGGAAGAATATGGTTTATTGCAAGTGGCAAAATTGCATTAATAACACATTAATGATATATTGCAAGGTAGTGCAATTGTATTAATGACCTAATTAATGCAATGTGCTAAATAAATGAAGAATGATGGTAAAAGAAGCAATGTCACATTAATCATGATAATTATTTTAATATACCATTATAGTTAATTTAAGTAAATTATAATAATTTTAATTAACACTTTAATTAAAATAATATATAGGAGAAATAGTTAAAATTAATCAATATTAATTTTAATTCAAATAATATAAATGATCATTTCTAATTTAATTCTCAATTAAATTAATCCCCACATCGTAAATATTGATTAACCAAATAATTTAATTTGTATATAACTTATAAGATCAATAATTTTATCGGAATTGAAATATAATATTAACTCATTAATATTATATTAGACACTATTTCCGAATTGCTCGTATACTCGGATATATTAAATATTCTTTTGGAATTCTCTTTTTAATTACTGATAAAATCTCAAATATTAATTTGACTTCGAGATCATAATATTAAATTCTTTCGTTATGATTCCGATATTGATTAGAGTTACTGTGTATCAAAACTCTATTAGTCAATATACTAATGAGTCGTAATTTGCCTTTTGATTAACATAAGACTTATTATTATTAGTCTAATTAATAATATTGATTTCACATTGAATAAATTATATTTCTCCTTACCAAAAATTTATTCTATCAGAACCAAAATATCAACTTTATTATGATCATGCCCTAGTGTTATAGAGTAACGAGTCCTACTATTGATAATCTCATGTCTCACTGCATTGGTAATCTTATGTCTCACTACATGACTAACTGTGGTAATTACGAGCTGAATTACCAAGCATGGATAGTCCAGTACAAGGCAAAAGTAGCTCCATAGTCACCCATGAAAGGATAGTCTTGACACCTCAAGTCAAAAGACTTCAAGTCATAAAAAACTCATAAATTATGACTAAGATAATAAATATTGACTTCGAGCACTACCTGTACAGTTATTATTAGACATTACTGTTCGCTACCCTTAACTTTTTAAGAATCCACTAGTTTATCAAGATATCATTATATTATGTAAAATGAGATTCATCATCAGAATAAACCTAGTGATAACCTAGAAGCTCAATGAATACTTAATTCATTGTCCTTTTTTGGTTATAAATATTTTTAAAATTATTTTTTATTAGAAAAATTTATCTCATTATTATTAACAATTTGATAATAAATTCTTTATAGATAATCACATAGTTGTATATTTTATAATATAAAATAACTACTATATTCATAATATATTCAACAACTTGAATATTTTATTTATTATGAATATGAAATATATATGTATCCATTGTAATATATTATTTAATATATAAAAAGAAATAAATGCATTAGGGCATAAAAATCATTGATAATACAAAAATCCTTTATATAATATCAAAGGAAATAACCATATTTATGCCCCTAAGCTTTTTGTTCCTTTTTATTTGAGTCTCTAATGATTTTTTAAGAGAAATTTGAGATAGATTTAGTCTATTACATCAATAAACTAAGATGGCATTTGAATCAATTGTTGGAGATATCTGATTGCTTTTTGAACTTCCAACAACTAAGTAAAAATATTTAGTAAAAGCAGCTAATAGTTGATAGAGTTCAAACAGTTGTTGTTTGAAAAAACTCAATTTTAGAGCTTGTTTTGAAACAGTTGAATCTTTTTCTACTAAAATGACAAAATTAACTTTTTAAAAATAAAATGCATTATTTGTGAAAATTTTATTCAAAAAATATATAACTTAAAAATCAATCTATTCAAAATAAAATATATTATATTAAAAATATATTAAATTAATTAATTATATTTATAAATTATAGATGTAGCGAAAATTTTTTATACATAATTAATTATATAATTCTATTGTTGTTATTATTTTAATTATTTAAAATATATAATTATATCAAATACTATATCGAATAATCACTATATTTTATTTTTTGTTTATATATAAAATAAATTTTTTTAAATAAATTATATTTCTATTAGTAATTTTATATTTTACAAGTAACAATTCAATTAAAACTAGTGTCAGCTATCAGTTAAGAGCTCAACCAAACTCCTCCGAAGTCAAACAAAGCAAACTATGAATTGTTTTAAAAAAAATTTTTTTTTTTGGTTTATTGAAATTAAATAATGACTCTGAAACTGAGTCAACAGCTGGCGCCGATCCAGTCAAACACGGGTGATTGAGGTGAGTAATAAGCAATGCCCAAATGACGTTTTGCATGGTGCCTATATGAATGAGCTGCTGCTTTCACGATTGGAGGGAGCCATTTGCTTGCTTCCTTCAAATTTTGAGCTGCTATATTATTAATTATTTGTATACGTGTTATGCAAGTTGGAGCTAATTAAATTAGATTCCAATGGCGAAGAGAGACAAACCACTCTTAATTGAGGCCTCTTTACCCTCAAATTACAAAAAAGTGAAGGGGAAATTGGGATTAATGGTGGAATAGGTGAAGTGCCTTATAAATAGTTCAATTGCCACTCAAAGATTTTGGCTGCAGCGGCAATTAATTAGGAGTCAAAAAGAAAATTTATTTTTCTCATAACTACACCTTATCCTAAGAACGTAATAAAATTAATTGTGCTTAATAATTTCAATAATATAGCGTGCTTTGGTTCATATCAGGAGGTTACTGAGAGTGGAAACCAATTTTACCGCAAATATAAGAACAAAACTGGATACGTTGAGTGTAAAAAAGAACACTATTAAACTGCATATGCTTGCCAATTTGTTAGTTTTATGCCTCATACGCTGTTTTGGAAAGATTAATTTATGATTTGATTTTATTAAATTAGGATATGATTTAATTTTATGTTATTTTATAGAAAGATTTGATTATATTATTATGAGTTTATGATTTGATTTAGTATATGATTTTTAAGAATCAAATTTGATTATAATTTTGGCAATTCCACCAGGGGATTTAAAATTTTATCTTATATAAATTTCATTTCCTGATATATGAAATAGCCAAAAAAAAATTTCTACCAATACTTCAACTTATTCCCTAGTTTTTCTTGCTTCTTCTTCTTTTCTCTTCTCTTTTTTTTTTCAATTTTTTTCTTCCATTCTCCCTGCACTACTACTAATTCTTTTTACTATCAAAATGATCTCCAATCATTATAAAATTTGAACTACAACTAGTTTTTCACCTCCTCATCATTCTGGTGACATTAGTTTTTCAAAAATCTAGTTAGATTTGTGAGATCACCGAGGAGAAAATTGGGTATTAGGGCTGTCCTCTCGTTTCTCTTATTTTCTGGCTTCTTTTTGCAATTTTAACATTGGAAATGAACTCAAAAAATTTTGTATTGGATAGTTTGACATTTAGGAACCATCGCTTGATGACTAATCGGGAAAAGAAAAATCGAGTGTGAGATTGCCATATCTGTGTCTCCAATTTTCCGGCTTCATTTCTCAAATCTAACATCAGAAATGGATTTAGAGGGTCAAAAAACCTTGGAATGGACAATTTAAACTCGAGAACAACTTTTTGAGGGCTGTTCTAGAATAATTCCTTCACTCTTTATACATATAATCTACATATAACTAACATATAATATTTTTTACAAAGATAAATTCAAACTTTATCATCTCTGTTATAACTTGGTTATATGTTGATTATAAGTTATTTATATTAATGATAGATATAATCCATGTAGGCAACATATAACAGCTGAAACTCAGATTAATTGTATTAATTGTTTCAAACCAGACTAGATGTATTTAATTATAGAAAATCAATTAGTTTAGGATTTGAAATTAGAGAAATTAAATTAGGCGGTATTGGATGACTTCCTAGGTTCCAAACCACTTAGCTCCTAGATCCAAACAAAAATTTAAATACGAAAGCAAATTCAATGTGAAAGCTTATTAAAGATTTAGGCAGCCTTGGATTGATAAAGATTATAGTTAGGCACAAACTTACATGCACATCTGCATTAGCAAGAAATGAAGGTTTCTGATAAGCTATTGTTCTCTTCTGTGGTTACTTAACAGAAATTAGATGAACTCATTTAACAACCGAAGAAATATGAGAGAAATTTCGAACATGAAATTTCTTAAGGGAGAGAGAATTGTCATGTCTGCCAAATTGGACACCAACAGACAAGTGTAATTTGAGATTGAAAGCGTCATACTAATTGAAAATTGAGTGCATTTGCGATTGATATAGCTTCAAAATGATTAAAGATTAATTTTGGACCTAATAAAAATGAAAAATGAAAATAGAAAAGTTTATCGATAATTAATCAAGCAGAGTATAAAATCGGGATTAAATCGAAAAATATAATTTTTGTTCCGATGCTCAAATTGTGAAACTAAGAGACCTATTAAGAAGAACAAATTATAACACAAATAAGGGTGTATTTAGTTGTAGAAAATTTATTAGTTTAGGATTTGAAATTAAATAAACTAAAAATTAGTGATGGATTAAATTGAAAAGGAAAAATGAATAGGAACTAAGTTGAAACTTTGAAATAATTAACAACTAATCATGATTAATTAATATAATTAAACCTTAGTTAAACAACTAATGCCACCTTGCATGGAGCCCACGTGACATACGTGCATTATGGCAAAGAATATGTAAGCATTACATGGCAAAAGATGACATAATATAAAAATAATAAATAAATAAAATAACAAAAGTTTATCTCCACATTTCTGGCAACAATTTGCTCCTAGGTCGCAAGCCATCTCTCATTACCTCCATTGGTGCCTTAACCTTCTTATCAGACCCACATCTCCCCCCGGTCCTGTTCCCAACAAAGTCACCACCAACCTGCCTCCTCTCAACAACTCCTTGACCCACATTTTATCGCAGACATTGACCGCATAACCCAACCGACAACCCGTGCTTTATCATCCTCTTTACGGCCCTTGAATTTATGCTTCCTAACAGTACCACCTTCACTCATTTACCTTGGCATATGCTCCACTTGTATTCTTCCTCTCTGCAACTTTATTCCTAGCAAAATCACACCCTGCAGTACATTTCTCAGAATTTGACCCAATAATAAATCAGATGGGAGTTTTTGGAAATGCAAAAGGAACGAAAGTCAAATTAAAAAATACGCCGGGGATTTTATGAAATTAAAAGCCATGGATATTTGAAGAAAAAATCTTAAAAAATGAAAGTTAGGAGTAATTTTCCCTGGAATTTTTAGTATAAATATATAACATGCTAAATATAATAAATTTTTAGTAATAAACTTCTTCTCTTCCGATTCTATATACCATACTATTGTCAAAGAAAAACCAAAAAAGTGTTTGTGACACATAAAAAATATGAAAGGGAAAATGAATTATGAAGCTTAGATCATTGAAAAATATGATATGCACAAATCAACAACAAGATGACACTTAAAAATGGGAGAAAGAGTTATTCTAAACCGTTTCAATCATATACCTACTCAAAAAGAATGATCATGCAATAATAAACAAAACCGTGATCATATCCATTAAAAAAAAATCCATACCTATGAAAAAAATATATCAAACCTATGCCCTATACCATGTCCATATAATGATAATAAAAATATATCCATATCTTGCCTATATGACAACAAAATTTAGTATAAAATTTTTAAGAATAAGTTTGATTAGAATTTTTAGTATAAATATAAAAGATGCTATGAATAAAACAATATAAGTATGATAAATTTTTAGCAACAAACTTCTCTCCTTCCATCCTTCCATTCCATCTACCGCATACTCTTATTAAAAAAAAAAAACCCAACAGAATTCAACGCCTCAGCATTTTCCATGATACTATCACCCTTCTGTATGGTCTGTAATTGCTGAAAAGTGACAAGATCTTGTGGAGACTATAAGCTTAGTGTAGCCTAATAACTAATATTCCAGGCTTAATACAACCTATGCAGTCTAGCCATAACACTCAGACTCCGGGTATTGGGAATTGGGTTGTAAGGGCTTCAACTCTCCTTTGGAGATCTGACACTTTACCCATCAAGGGGAAATCAGAGGATGCCACAAACTTCATGAAATCTTGGAGCTTTGACCCTGACACTGATTTTTTGGCGTCAATAGTAATCTGCACACCCTCTTCAATAAAATCAGCGACTGCTATGAATTCCTTCTCAGTAAATCCTCTTGTAGTCATTGCAGGTGATCCGATACGTATACCGCCTGGAACTAAGGCACTACTATCTCCTGCAGAATTCAATAACAGGAGGTACTAAGTTGGCAAACAAAGAGAGAAGAAATGAAGCAGAATAAAACAATTGGATAGATGATGATGCTCACCAGGCACTGAATTTTTGTTGAGGGTAATAGATGCCATGTCAAGAATTTTCTCCACCCGAGCACCATCAATGCCCTGAGAATGGGGATATGTTCAATTGCCATCAAAAAAGAAAAGGGAAGAATGTACAATTACATAGAAAACTTAATAGTTAAATTACTGCTAAGTTGTAAAAAATAATTTAACTTCATAGATTAAAAGCTCTACAAATAAAATCATAATAAGGCTAAGAAACTTTGAATATTTCAATGTGCATATGCAAGGAGATGAACCATCAGACCACAAAATAATTTCAACCACTGTGCTGGATGATGTTTGCAGTGAGAGCTTCAGAAATTCAAATCATTACATTTGCTCTTACATTTACAGGTAAAATATATTGATTCAGTACTAACAGGAGGCATAGAAACAGTAAAGGCGCAGGTGTCTTACTAGTGGCCTCAAGTCTACAAGAACCAGATGATTATCGCTCCCACCAGAAACTAGTTTATACCCTAATTCAATCAATCGGTTCGCTAGAGCTCTGCAGTTTGAAGTGACCTGCAACGCACAGTAAGCAAACTAGATTAAAGATGAACTGTGGCAGGCATGAAACCGAGCTTATTCATAATTGTTGTGTGGAACCTGCTTCTGGTAGGTTTTAAATTCAGGAGATCGTGCATGCTTCAAGCAAACTGCTAGTCCCCCAATTGTATGGTTATGAGGTCCACCCTGTCGCAATTGCCATATTAGTTCAAAACTTAAGTGCCAAGATGGAGCTTCAAGGAAGCAAGAAGCTAAGCAAAATTCTGAAATAAGCTAGTTAACTAACCTGCATGCCTGGAAAAACAGCATTGTTGATGGCAGATTCCAAATCAATTCCAAGAACAGGATCCTTTCTGAAGAAGATCATGCCACCTCTAGGACCCCGTAGAGACTGAAAAGATATTTGATGTCATCTATGTGTACAATAACAGAGAAAACCAATAATTTTGATAGGTAACATGTTAGTTGGAAATCTAATGCCAATACAACTTCTCAGGCACATTAAACTCAGAATCACTTCTATACAAAATGCAAAATGCCATATGCCTGCCTAAACTGGTAAATTGTCAAGTCAGATTGGTTTCAGACAAGAATAGTATCGAGGACATTTATACCAAATTAGCAATTGCACTGACCTTGTGCGTTGTTGTTGTAACAATATCACAGTACTCAAAGGGATCAGCAACAACAGAAGCAGCAACAAGTCCGCTTATATGAGCCATGTCCATCATGAGAAAAGCACCAACAGCATCTGCAATCTTCCAAAAGATATTGATTGTTATAGTTAGTCACTTAAAAGAAACAAAAGGACGCACCAAAGAATAGAACATATCAAAATTTTTAACTGCATGTGATCCTTACCTTCCTCATGCGAGGATAATCAAAATCTCGAGGATAAGCACTCGCACCAGCAATAATGAGCTTTGGTCGAAAAAGCTTAGCTGTTTCCTCCAGCATATCATAATTAACCAAACCTGCAGGAAATGTGGACGGATATAATCAGTAAACCACCAGATATAATAAGCCATTCAATCCCACGAAATATAATGATCTGATATTTGATATGCAATAACCTGTGGATTCATCAAGTCGATATGGCATAGACTCAAAATAAATTGATGTGCCAGATACTCGTCTTTTGGCAGTCATAAACCCATGAGACAAATGTCCCCCATGAGGTAAGTCCAGACCCTAAGTAAGTATAAGTAAAACATGAGGATTTTGCAATCTTAATTCTGAAATAAGCACATATCCTGACAGCATTAGAACAAATGACAAACTAACTAAAGAAAGGAAAAAAAAAGCGGAGGAAGAATTACCATTATCCTGTCATGAGGCTTAAGAATTGCAGTATAAACTTCAAAATTAGCAGGAGAACCAGACAATGGTTGGACATTAACGCCCCACTTCTTTCCATCTAACTGAAATGCAGCCAAAGCCCTTTTTTGACAAAGAATTTCTAGTTCATCAATGTGTTCATTTCCACCATAGTATCTGTTATGAATAGTACGATTAGTAGCCAAATACAATCATTAAAATTTCCAACCACAATGCAAAAATAGCACATTTCAATTAAATGGACCAAATTTACCTTTTACCAGGCAGTCCTTCTGAATACTTATTTGTTAAGCATGAACCAACTGCTTCCATAACAGCTCGAGATGTAAAATTCTCAGAGGCAATAAGCTCAAGGCTTTTAAACTGCCTATTCTTTTCTCTGTCAATAATTTCATGCACTTCGGGATCTGCTTCACTTAGACCATAGTCTATAAAACTGCTTCTGTCACCTGAACATTGCAATACAAAATTCCACTCAAACGCATCATTCTTCTGCAAGTGTTGCTCTTATTTATCCAAATGATATAGATAGAAGCAAGATGAAGCTCAACTTCGTGTGTTGATTCCCTTATATGCTGCTATTGGTAAGACCATCATTTTGATCCATCCCATAAAGACAGCTTAGAAAAATCAAAGTTAGCACCAAGATGCCTTAATTCTGTACACTCTATTTTAGATTATACCATAGTTGTTAAAGGCGCGCCTCGGGTGTGTCTTAGGTGTAAGGTGCACTACGTGCCAGCTTTAGTTCATTGAAAATCCAAAGGCGGGCGCTGTCACAAAGGCGCGTGCCTTGGGCCTAAAGCGAGGTGCGCCTTTGTGACATTAGTTAAATATTTGTATTTTTTTTTATAGGAAAATCTAAACCATTGATTATAAATTGAAAAAATATTTTAGTAGATCTTACCACACCTAATTATTTTCAAAACAAATAATAAAAAAGAAAAAAAAAAGAGTTAGGGTAAAGAAAACATATGTTCAAACCTTCACAAAGACGATTTGGACAACACAATTTAGACGTAAGACTAATTGTGCTTTGTATTGATAATTCATAATTGATAAATGTTAAAACTTGTTAAATACAATATTAGTATGCTTAGAATCCTTGTGTGTTTAATAATTCAAGTTTTTAGTAAACCTAAGAGCCTTGTTTTTAGGATTTCAAATCTTAATTAAGTTTGTGTGTGTGTGTGTTTTTCTATTGTTATGACTTATGTGTTTTGAGTTTTAATAGTTACAATATTATATCACCTTACTAATAGTTTAATAATAAATTTTTTTTATTTTTGCACTTCATGTCACTTAGCGCGCACTTGCGCCTAGTCTCCAAAACCCTTAAAGCATTAGTGCGTCTTGTGTCTTTAATAACTACGGATCATACTGAATTACAAAATTTATTTTCTACCCACAATATAAACATCCAACAATAGGTCACATCATGTTTCAATTACTTTTAACAAAATAATTCTTAGAAGAGCTATCAGCAATTGATAGTCTAAACCATTAGAAATGCATAAAAAAGTGACACCAACAACAAGTCCACACAAACTTCTTACAATTTAAAATGCTCACTCTCTACTTTCATACAATATATGGACACCTCCTGTTACAGAGCGAACGTGTAACATTTTCGGCATAGGAAAAAAAAAAAAGAATAAGATACAATCAGATTATCTCAGTTATCCTTATGCATTAGAAGATAAAGGAGATACAAAGAAAGAATAGAAGACAGACTCAAGTTACCTCCAACTTCCGGCACAGGGACAGACACCGATGAGGATGGCCTCCCAGTCACTAAGCTCCCTCTGATGCTGGAATATCTACAGGGCTTCACTGAATTAAGTTTAATCTGATGAGGAAACCCAATAAAACTAGACCCCTTTGAAGGAAAGGCAGATCCCTTGGTCCAAATAGGTTGCTGTAAAGAACCCATCACGCCAGTGCAAGCCGGCATCCTCCCTTCCAATACCACACTGCACAAGGTTCCCACGTTTCTCAAGCAAAATAATGGAAGAATTGAATTAACAAAACTGATTCCTATTATTGTAGAAAAAGTATCGTCCTGCTTCGAGGGTGAGTTTGTCTTCTAATACCACACGGTAATAAATATCAAAAGTAAAAACAACCGTTCGGCAATTTTTTTCACGAAAATTAAGAATGATACTTGATTAGTTCCATTTTATAAATAATATAATACATTCCCACGCTACTTCTTATTTCATTTTTTATTATATTATAAAAAATTTATTTTCTATTTTAATTTATTTTAAAAATTATATATAATCTAATAATATTCTTTATCTCATTTTTTTATTTTAAAATTTTATTAATAAAATTATCTAAAAAAATAAAAATAAATAAAAGATAAAAAAAATAAATAATAAAATATTATATAGAAGCTTATTAATAGTTTTTAAATCTAATGAGATAAAATGTAAATTTTAAAGAGTTAGGTGAGGAAAAAAATAGGAATGCTGTTGAAATGTATAGAACTCTCTAAATTTAGGTAAGGAGTGAAATTAAAAAATTGTTAGAAATGCTCTAATAAAACAAAATTTGTTTCATTTTAATTTATATTTTACATAATTAATAAAAAATAAATATTTTTTCTAATTTTATTTATATTTCTACTTAATAAATATTTTTTATTAATTATTTTATCTTTTTAAATAGGAATAATATAATATTTTTTATTTATAATATGTATATTAAATAATATTTTTAATTTTTGTAAAAAAATTTTAAATGATAGATTAAACGAAATGGATGACGTATTTAATATACATAATTATACGTAAAAATTATTAAATTATTTTTTTAAATTAAAAGTAATTAAGAGATAAAATTTTTATTAATAAAAAGACTTATTTTAAAAACCGAAAATGAGTAAATTGGAAAGAAAATTATTTTTATAAGTAATCTAAAATTTCTAATTGAAGTGAAATAAATTTTATTATATGGTAGATAGAACGAAATAAAAAGAGCAGTGATTAAGCAATTGTTTGGGTGGGGGAAAATATAAGAGGAAAGGAAAATAATGAGTTATCGTTATTTTACCTTGTTTGGGAAGGAAGGAAAAAAAGGAGAAGAATGAAAATAACTTTTATTTTCTATTTTCGACCATCAAAGTGTTTAGATAGATAGAAAATATAGAGAAACAAAAATAAAGAGGTAAAATAATTTTTATTTCACTTTATCTTGTTTGGAAAATGAAGGAAAATAAGGGAGGAAGATAAAATAACTTATATTTTTCGTTATATATTTTCTTTCCAAAATAAAGAAAAAATACGATAAATTGGACAAAAAATATCATTACTACTAATAAAATTATTTTTTTTATCATTGATTATAATAGTGAAGTACTTAATATATTATAAAATAATGTAAATTTGTAATGCTATAACTTTTTTTTTTTTTTTTTTTTTGTTTCTAACAACAAATTATCCAAATAAAAAAAAATATCTTGTTTTTTTATTTATCTTATAAAAAATTAAAATTAATTTTTCTTCTATATTTTTTCTCTTAGAGAAAAAATTTCCAAACAGCATCGGCAGAAAGAAAAATAACTCTCCCATAAAAATTCTGAAATAAGATGTAAAAGTTGGAAATAGTTCGAACAGAAACCGAAGGTTGATTAAAGCGAGAAAAATAAAGGGATGCAGCAGGAGAGAGAGAGAGAGAAAGAAATGCTCACCCACGAAAATATCTTATATTCAATCACTCTCGCGGATAGCAAAGCAGCATCTAGAATTTGAGCTAGAGCAACCAAGCTGGAGAGAGAGAGAGCTTAAACACTAGCGCTTCTCGAAAAAGGTGAGCCGCGCCTTTTTCTAAAACAAATAAATTAATTAGCTCAGTGGGAAAAGTTTGTCTTCAAGCATATTTTCACATTTTTTTTTCTGTTGAGGCCTTTATCTTTCATTTATTTTTGACCCAGCTTTCATCTTTTATTTTATAAAATTGGATCTATATTCTTTTTATTTTTTACACATTAAGTTATTAAACTAATTATATATTATACTGGTAAGTTGTGTCGGAATGACTAAATCTAAATAAAAATTGAAATTAATATGTAAAAAATCAAAATTTAATATATAAATAAATACAATATTAATTAAAATCTATCTATTTATATATTAAAAGCCAATCAGTTGGGACTGTAGTAAGTATAGTGCAATTCCAATGCTATTCTTCCAGCAAAACACAATTCAAATCTCAAAAAGAATGCACTTTATTGATTTTACCCAACCCAACCCATTCCCTTTTTTAGACCTTAACCTAATCCCTAATATAAAAAGGTATAATATTTACCTTTCCAACTCTCTGCACCGCTCCTCATTCCTCTTTTATAGCATTATTATTGATGAAATTAGTCTGTAATGGTAAATAATAGTTCTGCTGCATCGATCAAAATTTCAATTACATTTTTAAATACATTTTATTTATGTAATTAATATGAATTTTAATTTATAGAATCTAATTAATACATTATATTTAATATTAACAATTAAAATATTATATTCTTTCAGTTGTCAAATAAATTAAAGTTTATCATTAATTATAATAATTATTAAAATACATAATTATATTTTAAAATTAAATATTATTAACTATATATTAATTATTTTAATAATATTTATATTAATTTTTAATAATTATTTTAATTTTATTACATCCATTATTTACATATCAATTGCTATTAATTATTTAAATAATATCAATTTTATTATAAAATAATACAAATGAGACTCATTAGAATTTTTAATTATTTTTCTTTATTTTCATATTTTGCAAGCCTGTAATATTGAAAACTTGCTAATTATCATGAAAACCTACATCACTTTTTGTAATTCAAGGGGAAAATCATGCTTTTACTGCTTCTGTTTTTTTTAATTATATTTTCCATCTAAATCTAACATCACTTCTCAATTTTTTTTTAGGTATTTGGTGATTTATATTTTGGTTCTCTTCTCAATTGATCTTATGCATCCAATTATTTTATGCGCTCACCTATATATATATATATATATATATATATATATTTAAATGGCACTGTAAGCGATGATGTCAACGAGAATGCACTCTAAGACCATGGTTGTGCAGGTCCCAGCTTCAGTGATGTGGGTTTGCTCGATGTTGACGACGTCCATGATAATGCCACCGCGGTTAAATTTCAATGGCAGTTAAGAATATATGCCTAAGATTTCAATATTGTCTTTCTCGTAAAAACTGAGATGATAACTTATTTAAAGATGAATTTCACTAACAGTCCTCCAATTATATAACTCGTAATAACTTAGTACCTGAAAAATTATTTGCAAAAATTATTTGTAATACAAATGTACCACAATTATATAAATTGTAATAATTCAATATTTCAAAAATTATTTGTAATACAAAAGTACTTTAACTTTTATTTTGTAACTAATAGTACTTCTATCATTGACTGTGTCTTCCTAATATAAGTGTGATATGAAATATTTACATCAGATAAATTTTAATAAAAATAAAATTAGTTATAATATTATAACTAATTTTATTTTTATTAAAATTTATCTGAATATTTCATATCATATTTCTGTTAGATAGACTAAGAGGGTGATTAGGAGTGTTATTGAGTATTCCAAAAATAGGTTTTGAATTTTTTGATTTAATTGACTAAACAAGCCCTAATAGCTGAAAACAGAAGTAATATTTAGTTACAAAATAAAAACTGAGGTACTTTTTGTATTACAAATAATTTTTGAGGTATTGAGTTATTACAATTTATATAATTTGGATACCTTTGTATTATAAATAATATTTGAGGTACCGAGTTGTTACAATTTACATAATTGAAGTACTTTTATATTATAAATAATTTTTGAGATACTGAGTTGTTACAATTTATATAATTGAGGTATCGTTAATTCACCTCTTATTTAGTTATTTGTGCAAAAGCTCTAAAGAAATAGAGATTGAAAAACTAAGGAAATTAAAAATTCGAATTAATAACCGAATCAAAATAATCAAATATATTCTAAAACAGCATACTGAACCCAACCGAATACATTAGTTTGGAGACCTAATTTGGTTAGATTCAATATTTAATTCAAACTCATTAATGTTTAAATGGGAAAAAATCAACCTTATTAGAGAAGAAATTAGGAAATTAATTTTACAAGGAAAGAAAGTAATATTTTAAGGAAAGCAAATTATGCAAATTAAAGAAGGAAAATAAACAAACTTAATCAGTTTTTTTTTTCGTTTTCAATTTTTTGCCAAAGTAATCAAATCCAACCAATAACAAAAAAAGAGGAAATCTCACCAATTACCTTATTTTATTTTTTTTTCTTTCACAATTTCCCTTTTTTTCTTTTTCAATTTTATCGATTTTATTTTCTTTTTTATTGTTTTTTTGATTTTTAATTTTAAAAATGACAATTTATTGTTATACCATTATATCATGTTGCTATTTTTTCAGCTTTTAACTTCCCACTTCTTTACTTCCCTCATCTTCTCATATTGTTGTTCTTTTCTTCATCTGTTTTGATGTTTGAGTTTCATTTCGTTTTTTATCTTTTTTTTTTTTCCTCTATTCTTATTGTTTTGTATATGTCTATCTGTTTTTTTCTTTGTTGCATTTATGTTGAATTTAAATAGCTGATACTACATTCAAAAAAGCTAGGAACTCTTCTAGTCAAATCATTGTAAAGTTGAGAAAACCAAGGTATGTTTCGATGGATGATGAAGACTATTCCTAAGTTGAGAAGCAAGTTGTTTCTAAAAAGTAGAGAGTTAATGTATCAAAAATATAACAGATGATTCTTTGAATAATGCATTTGTGCTTATTAAATAAAAACTAAAATCCAAAACTAGGGCTAAACGCTATCAAATTATTACATCCTTTGCAAAATCCAATAAAAAGTAAAAATTACCTGATAGTTTTATTTAATATCTCAAAACTATCCAAAATGTATGAAAGAACTAAATAATAGAAATGTACGAGTAACTGAATCTAAATTTGATCTGATTTTGACAAGTGGGCATACTACACAGTCAACTCGACCTACGGTTTCAACCTCCATACAAAAAAACTCACATGCTAAACTTTTATAAATTTAGTGGTTCATATAAGTGTAATAATTCTAATGTTAAAAGCTTTAGGATCCACAAGATATTTTTATTCAAATTTATCTTTCTCCTGTTTCTAATATTGAAAGCTTACAAAGTTGAAATTGGTTTCCCTACTTATGCAATTGGCCTTGCAAGTGCCAAGTAGGATTTGCAATCCCACTTGCAAGCCAATAATCATGCTATTAGCTTGTAGATTTTGGTTTATTACACCTTGTTTTGAAAGAACAATTCCTCAAAATTTATGAAATTAATTTCCAATTCCAAAAATTGGGTGTGTGTAATGAATGAATCATTTATTACAATTTTTGAAATTAAATTTCATAGAATTGGTTATAACTAAAACTAAATTCTAGTAAAATAGGTAGAATTTGCAAATGAATTCCACAAAATAAGTCAAATAAATTTTATCAACAATATTGCCCTTTTCTCCTCTTTCTTGTTTAATAAACATAATCTACCTAATTTCTTTCTTTATTCTCATCTTCCCCCCTGCTCACTTTTTAATAGCAATTGAACTGTAGTAACCTTGTTATGTAAATTTTTTTTATCAAATTATATAATATTATAAAAATAATAGCTATAACTATAATTATGATTATGTTTGAGATTTTTTTAAAATATTTAAAGTGTATGTCTATATAAAAGTAGTTTATTTCTATACAGATTTAATCCAAAAGTATATGTATATGGAGATCTATTTCTATAAAAATCCACAATTTTTTTTTCTAAAATTCATTACAAGGGTAATTTAGAAAAATATATAAATGAATATCAAATTCTAAATTTGTTCCAAACACAATTAAAAAAAATTTAATTGAATTTCATATTTTAAGTTATGTCAACCAAATATACGAATTTATATAGAATTCATTTGCAAATAAATTCTAGGTTTCTAATTCATTTATTCCAAACGAAAGGTTAGGGTTAGGGTTATGATCTTTTATCTTTGTACTCGTTCAAAACTATGTAGTTTCAATTTTTGTGTAAATAAAAAATAAATTTTTTATTATTTTTTCTTAATTGTATTATATATTATGCAATATATTAATAAATATAATTTTACGTTCTCCGGTTTATACATTGACTGAGTGAGGATATCTGACCAAAAAAAATTCTCAAATTGATATAAAAAAAAGTGATATTTATTTTATGTACAATATAATTATTCAAAAATTTACGCATACTCACATAAAATTTTATTTTATATAAAATTTTAATATAAAATAGCAAAATTTTATTTAAATATTTATGGACTAAAAATAAAAATTTTAATTTTGTTTTATATATCTATATTAAAATTTAAATTTTACGATTAATAATGAGATTATTGAAAATTATGTTTTGATATTTTATTCTTTTTTATTTATTAGTTAATCTCTAAAACTATGTTATAGTACACGAGAAAACAAAACATAAGCTAGTAGTATATATTAATTTTGATTATGTTATTTAATTGATTTACTACACAAACTATTTTTTCATCAGCCCTCTAATAATATAATCAAGGAAAATGATACAAGTGAATGGTTGCTTACACTGTAAATAAGTTGTAATTTAATTAAACTAATAATAAATAATAATATGGTTAAAAAAATTAGTTTTTAAATAGTTAATATAAAAATTAAAAAATAAATTGTGTATAATTGAATGACATATGTAGAGTAAGTGACTTCATATTTTATAATAGACTTATAATAAATATTTAGAGAATAGTGATTTGATTCAATATTAGTGTTTTTATGATATGAAATATAATTTCTGTGGAGTAACAATGAAATATGGACAATTTAGTATATAAAATTCAATATTTTTTTGTTAATAATTTTCCATTAGAATGAATTTAAATTGGAAAGGCATTTAAATATTATAAATTTTTTAAATAATTTTTCTAATAAATTAATTAATTTATTAACTGTATGCTATATTTTTTTATTCTAATTAAATTTTGCCGTATTAATCAAAAGATGAATTAATATTGATAAACATATATATGTAATTGAGAATAATTTACGTTTAAAATGTGTCATGAATTCGTATATAATTATAAATATCAAATTTAAAATAATTAAGAGAATAAATAAAACCAAGTAAATATGAATTGAATATATCATACTAAGTTTAATATATTTCGATATTTAAAAAATCATATTAATATATTTATTATATATTTATAATACATTTATTATACATTTGTATTTATTACATAATATAAGTAAAAAGACTATAAATGCTAAAAATATATATATATAAGTAGTGGTAAAAGAATTAGAGTAAAAAGTGAAAACTAGAATATCTTATAATTATTTTTTTATTTACTTAATAATAAAAATAATAATTTTTTTAATGGCTAACTAGCATAAATTTACATAGAGTTTATGAATTCAATTATCTAAATCATCATAAAATTTTAAATACATAAAATTATTTTTAATATATTAAAATTTTTAATTATTTTAATTCATTGTTACTATAAATGTCATATTCATTTAAGTCATTCATTTATAATTTTAATTTTATAAATTAATAATTATAAGTTTAAGCTATATTATATTTGTATCATAAAAATGTAAAAATTATATAAATTAATCTATTATTAATTATAAATATTTAAATATCGATTCTTTCAGCACAATTCAATTACATAACAATTTAGTACAATTCAATTCAGTTCTCAGTTCAAATATCATTATAAAATCCAAATCCGTCAAATTTAAAATAGAAAATTTAATCGTTCAACCAACAGTGAAAAGTTTTTTTCAATTATATTGGCAAAAATTTTGTATTTTCAGTCCCTTTTTTCGCATTTTTATTTTTACCTTTTTTTTTCAAATATTATATTTCACTTTGTATCTAACATATTTTTCATTTCATTAAGAAAAAAATAGTCATTTTTCACATTTTAAACATAGATTAATAATTTTATTAACTTGCGTGCTACCATTTATTTTTATGCATATATTTATTTATTTTTAATCATTGTTCAATTAACTTAATTAGAAAAAAAAATATAAAATTAAATTTAATTAACTTAATTTCCAAAGAAAACATTGAACATATCTTAATTGAAAAAAAAAATATAAATATGTATTTAATTAACTTAATTAAGGTTATTTACTTTGGTAAACTTTTGGTAAATCTTTAACAATTTTTAGTTGAGATATTGACTTGATGTAGGGTAAACTTTAGGTAAATCTTATATAAATTTTGGATAAACTTTATGTAACTTCAACTTCAATTAATTTTGTTATCAACATTAGGTAAATCTTGCATAACTTGAGTAAAAATTAAGTAAATATTTGACAAATTTTTTGTAACTTCGATTTTTATTAACTTTGAAGTAAACAATGGATAAACTTCGGGTAAACTTTGGATAATTTTTGGATAAATGTTAAGTAAATATTGTGTAATTTAATTTTCATTAATTTTTTGGTAGGGTAAATTTTGGTTGTAACTTGAGTAAATTTTAAGTAAATCCTTAATAAATATTTTTAACTTCAATTTTCATTAATTTGTGGTACACCTTAGGTAAATTTTGTATAAATCTTAAATAAATCTTGAATAATTTTTAGATAAATCTTTAAGTAAATCTTATGTAAATTCAACTTTCATTATTTTTTTAATAAATATTGGATATAACTTAAATAAATTTTAAGTAAATCTTTAAAAGTCTTTTATAAATTCAATTTTTATTAATTTTTTTAGTAAACCTTGAATAAATTTCGAGTAAACCTTATATAATCAGTGACTTTTAGCAACATTCGGCATATTTGAAAGAAATTTTAAAACGCTGCATACTTTTGGAAAAAAAAACTTCAAGAGCCTATTTTTATAATTATCTTTCACTTTTTGTTATTTTTGTAAAATTTCCATTTAAAATTAGTTGTACAATTACATTCGGAACTAGTAAAAAATATTGACACTTGTTCTGAATCTTTTTTATTGATTCTTCGGTTCAGTTTAGAAAGGTACAACCCTAAATAAAACTGCGGGACACAACCATTAAAAGAGTAAATTTTATACAAGATTGAGCCCCCTTGACCTTGAGAGAGTAAAAAAGGGCAGCAAACGAATTAAATCACAAAAAACAATGAGATACCTTATGATACAACTCAATACAGCATCAGTTCTTGCTTGCACCATTACATGGATACAAACATCATGAAGCTGCAACAGTACCCGCCGTGTTTCGTCCAATACCAAGACCCAAACCCGACGGAACGCCATCCGTTTTAGACTTCCCATTTTTATTATGGCAGCAATGGGAAGAATGAACATGGCCCTGATGGGTTTTAGAATCTGAATTTACATTAATTGCAACATGCCCAATTCCATTGCCATTGATGTGAAGAGAGTGGGCATTCCCGTTTTGTGAGCCTGTATTCCTTCCCACATGTACCATTCCAATCCCTTCAGAAGCAGAATCTTCAACATACTCCACATCTTCATTGTAGCCATTGATCAAGAAATCTGAACAATTCTTTCGAATGCCATAATCATATGGGTTTCTAAAGCGACCTCCTGGACCTCTAAGGTAACTATAACGCATTGCATTTGCCATTTCATTTGTTGTGATATTCCGTGATATCTGTGCCAGGAAAGGAAAGGAATCAAACAGCTGTTGAAGTTATAATACACACACAAATTATATTGGAGTCGACTTGCTTCAACATAAATGGAACATTTACTAGCAAAATGAAAGTTTTAAAAGGAATTTTCTCCGTGATATCCGTTGATATATGTCTTATTCAAATAAGATCCCACCTCAGGCACTACTTGAGTGCATCACCACGTCTAGAACCAATGAAATGAACACCGCAAGAATGATGTCCTTAAACAACTTAATCCAACAGCTAGAACAGATTCCTTAAAATAGTAATCTGTGGCTATAAAGGATGCTAGACTAACCTGAGAAGCTTGTACAACAGTTAGCACTACCACACCAAAGAACAGGAAAAAATCCACAATCAGAAATGATACAGCGCCAACATGATGAGTCGCAGCATGGTTTATCCATGCTCCAAATCCAGAGGGTGCAGCTGGATTTGTCAGAACTCCTATGCTCAACAAATCATTTACGTCAGCAAACAGAACCAAAAAAAAAAAAAGAAGGAAAAAAAAAAGGGAAATGAAGGGAGAAGAGTGGGGGGAAGATAGCTTGAATTAAGAAAACATACTTATAAGAGACACTGCACCAGTAATCAACATTGCTGAAACTTCTAAAACAAGAAATAAAAAGAAATCCCGTTTGTTTTTCTGCATAAGAAGCAAGAGAAAAACCATACTGATTAACAACATGATAGTATCAGACACTGTTTGGCAACACTAAAGTAGATTATAATCTAGTTTGACCATAAAAATAATATAGTTTGATTAATAATGAGTTTGGTAAAGTAGCTTATTTGAAAAAAGAGCTAGATTATAATCTCTAAAAAAACTACTAGATCTAGCATCCAAAAAAAAAAAGCTACTAGATTATAATTTTTTTTTCCCTTTATGCCCTTGCCTCTTTTATCAAATGTCATGCTATAATAATAATAATATAATTATTAAATTATTTAATATGCATATATAATAATGGCATGTTCGATGATAAAGGTGGACATATTTATTATATTGAAATGAGATATTTAATATAATTTTTATAATATATAATATGTATATATATTATATAATTCATTTGTATAATGTATTTAAAAATATTTTATATAATGTTTTTTATGAGTATAAACATATCTTTTATGTCATTTTACATTTTTCAGCTATACTTTCAGCTAATTTTACCAAATATTTTTAATTAAATAAGCTTAGAGTATCAGCTACAAGATTTTTAGCTACTATATTATCAGTTAAAACTAGATTATTATCTTGAAACTAAATTATCAGCTAATTTTAGCAAACAGAACATCGCCTCAGTCATGTGTATGAGCTTATGAGGCATGAAAAAGTAAAATGATATTCTACCTAGAAAATCTCAAGTCATATATGCATAATTAATTACAGTAACTGTCCAGCAATAAATTTTTTAAACAAAAATAAATAAATAAACAGAAAAATCAAGAGGCTTCTCTCATCCATGAACCTCCATGCTGTGTAAGGATTAGAGGGTCATTACTGCATATATAGCATCATGGCTTATAAATTACACATTTTGCTCAAGCTAAGGAACAGCAAAAGGATGTTGACAATCAATTTCATCAGGTGAGACAGTACGGGTGTGCAATTTACCAAATATACTTCATTTAATAAATGGGCCAGGAGGCAGTTATTTGTAGTAGAATCCGAAGCTGGTTCATGCCAAGAGTGGGGAGTGGGTACCGAGGGTACCCAACCCATATATGCATACTGATTAGTTTTGGTTTATCAATATCTTACTTCATATTTTATGGTAGATAGAACTATGGTTTGATTTAAAAGTGAAAGGTGATAAGGAATATGTAACAATGTGGAACAAAATCAAAAGAAAAATGTAATATTTTCTTTTGTACAGAGAGAGAGAGAGGTGGCTAAAGCTGACCTTACTCAATTTCCTAAACAGCTCATCCAAACCTGAGCTGAGCAGGCAATAAATATATTTCTAGAAGGTCATATTCAGCTAGCAAACCCCAACTCAAGCCCCACCCATGCCCATCCATTTAATATTGCATCTCTTTAGCAAGATGAATGATACATTTTCCCAATGAGTAATATAGTATGTGAAAAGTGAAAAAATTATCACGCATTCATAGAGAAATAATTATGCATTAAAATATGCACACACCTTGCCAATGCAATTAGACACCCAAGGGCAATGATGATCAAATTGTTCAACACATCGGTCACATGTGGAACAGTGCTTTGCTCGAAGAGGTCGAACTATCTGTTTGTAGAAAAATATAAAATGATAATGATGTTCTTAGAATAACCTGAAACATGCAGAATAATGTCTCAAAAAGAATTAGCTAAGACGGGTATGGATTAAAAAATATAAAATACACAGTACCTTGCATGTTGCACAGAGTTGGGACCAATTTCCAGCTAGCAAAGCAGGATTATTTATCTCAATCTTCAAAAGAGGTTCCTAGTAGCGAAGAAACAGAATAAAAACATTAACGCAAAATTAGAAAACATAAACACCTTCTTTGACCTCTTTTTGTGATGGAAAATGAAAGGCCAAAGGTACTAATTAGCTCATGAGCTATACCTTATGAAACAAATCACCTCCTTAACTTTGACTCAGAACAAATAAATCTTCAAACTTTAAATTCAGTGCAAATTAGCCCATGAACTATACTCTATGGAACAAGTCACCCCTCACCAGACCGAATTGGCTCATAGTTCTGGTTTAAGGGGTCTAAAATGTAAGGGGCTTAATTGCACCAAATTTAAAGTTCCAAAGCTTATTTGCACTGAGCCAAAATTGAGGGGGTGACTCGCTCCATAGGGTATAGTTTAGGGGCTAATTTGCACATTTAGCCAAATTGAAAAGACCAACAAGGTTTGGATAAGAAAAACTAAACAAAAATAAACACATCTTTCTGGTTTGTCTGTGCATGCAAATGCACGTGCAGGTGTTGGAGGGAAACTAGAAGTTGATGGATCCTCAGTACACAGTGAACAAAACTAAAATACTTGGAGTAAGAAGAATGAAACTCACATCATCTTTCATGTTTTGTGGGTCATGAACATTCATTCTAATGTAACCTGGATCCTTCCTGAAGGAAACAAGGAGATAAGAGAGAAAGAGAGAGAGAAAAGGTCAAGTCAGATGACATTAAAATCGGATTTTATTCAAAAGATGGAGACCGAGTAACAGGGAAAAAATGGAAAGATATGGCACATTCCTTTATCAGTATAAACATAGTGCAACTACATATGCAGTTAAATGATATTGAACCATTAAGCCAAGATATCAAAGCACAATTTTAGGGTCACTAGCATAATTATTGCCCTTTTTCATGTCCTTAGAAAATATGCATACAAGTAAAATGTTCTCAACAAAAATATCATCTCCATAACAAGTCCAATTCATCTCCTTAAGGATCTTATTAGCCATCACATCAGGTGCAGAAAGCACTGGTGCTTTAGTATTCAATATCTTCAAGCATATTGCTGGAAAATTCCATGTTACTTCTATTCCATTAATCTAACACCCACTTTTTGTTTTTTGTTTTTTTTTCATCCATGAAAATCACCAATAAAAAAATATTTTTCCACAACCCAAATTAAATATAACAAAGTAAAGATAACATTTTATTAAAATGTTACTGAATTCACCTCATATTCAAACAAGGCTAGACAAATAAATTAAAAAAATAATTTCTATACATCTTTGCTGTTGGCAACCTAGCATATCTTCCAAAAACAATGTCCAACTTCTGAATGTAAGAGTGTCAAACTACAAAGATAACATTACACCTTTGTGTACTTGCCCACACAGTAGGCATATAACATCATCAAATGTACATTGGGAATCATGTGTACTGTCAGATATTACACATTTTCTATTGTTCATTTTATCTGGGAGGAAAAGGAATTGCACAATCACATAAACTGCAGGGATCTGATAATGCAGGCAAAGAAAAATTATAAACCAGTCACTGAATGAACTCTATAGTGTCTACCTGCTACACCTGTAGAACATGACAAGTCCAGCAGTTGCTAAAAAGACTCCTGACCAGGCAATAAGCCCATAGCCAGCTGTTAAACTCGAAAGATTAGGATCTGCAGCCGTAGTAATTAAAATAAATAAATAAATAAAAGAAATGGAAATTGTAATTAAATAAAACAGTGAAAGAAAAAAAAATGGAAAACACACGAGAATTGCAATATCAACAACTCAGGGTGACAAACTCTGTAATGGAAGGATAAGAGAAAATACCCTGAATGACGGAATGAACATAGGTCACCAGAAGTATAAATATTACAGACCAAAGTACAGGTGCAAGTCCCAACTTTGACAAGCGTCCCAGGCGGCTATTCCCATCACAGGGTTTGTCAAGCAACCTCCTAGCGTTTCCCTGCATAATAATATTTATTTAAACATAGGAGGCTAAATTTAGGAATATCTATAAGAACATTATGAATTTCTTTAAAGAAACACAAAAAATAGATGAACCTCAGTAAAAATGGCACACTAAACACACTTAATTAAAAGATCATCAAAAGGCTTCAGAAGGGAAACTAAGTCATATCAAGTTTCATACATTTTTGCACCCTACCTTCCCACCAAAAAGATAGAACTTTGCCTGCGTTACCAGTATGAAATGAAGGTGAAAATATCCTGAGAACAAAATGCTGATTGGAAAAAGCATATTTCATATAGACTGAATCACTTTATTCTGAAGGAAGTGTGCTAGACCGACTAAAGAATGATGAATCGAAACTTCAATTTAAAGGAATCACAAAACTTTTAGCAAATAGGTGAGCCTGCTCCTAAGCACATAACCTTTTTCAATACTCGTACTCGAGTCCAAATAACATAGAGTGAATGCAACACTACAAGCATCCTTTCCAACAAAATCCTGCCATTAAGTTACATGTGCCAATTCAACAAGTTCTTAGGTGTGTTTTAATTGGAGCAAACAATTTTATGTAATACATTTCTTCTAATCATCTAACCTGTCGTTGTTTTCCCAATTAGTCCTATTTCATGCAAACATTTCTCCCAACCATCTAAACAATTTTATGTAATAGATTTCTTCTAACCAACTAACCATCATTCTTTTCAACCGAGTACAAATGGAAATAGAAGACACTATTTCAGATGACCAGGAAAAAACATTAGCAACATTAAGTCAATTTACAAAACTAAATATCCATAATAAAAACAAGAAACTATCCGTCCAGGTAATCTTAAAAACTAATTAAGTATTTTGGTTATGGAGCACCTACAAGGAAAAAAGCAACTTGTCGGTGATTCTTGTCAGAAGCAAGCTGGGCTGGTGTAAGGCCGGTATTATCAGTCACCATTAAGTCCTCTTTCTTGCCAGCCTGTACTAGCACAGTACATGCCTCCAAATTACCCCTAATTGCAGCCCAATGGAGAGGAGTGCAACCTGATATACAATTATTCCCAAAAAAGAAGGGGGTTCATACTATAGGAAATGTTATATAGTTCCAAGCAATCATGCTATAAACAAAATGAAATGTTTTGAGAAACTGAAATATTTTGCATGTACCCTCCTTATCCTGTCGTCCCCTATAAGCATCCAGAAACAACAGAAGGCGTATACAATCCGCAAAACCTTTATAAGCAGCCCTAAAATTCTCCAAAAAGGAAACAAATGAGCAAATAAAGATCAAAATCTTAACAAAAACTTATGAAAAATATAATAGAGAATTTTGGATGTAGCAATCAGGTCAGGTTCAAGTCAACATTTCCAGGTTTAAATTGTCCAGGTTGTGGCTGGGTTCAGCTTAACCATCAGGTGTCATATCATAAAGGATTTCAGATAAATTGAATCACACATTGATTTTCAGCTGGAATTCAGGTCAAGCCAAATTTTTTAGGGAAAATTAGTCATTTGAGATTGATCTTCAGGTCAAGTAAAACATAATCACCTCTAAAAAATTTGTTCCAAAAACAATTTCATTTTCGTATAGAGAAGGGACACCGACCCAGCATTTAACCAGACAATCAAGAAAGCTACACTATTGATTTAAGCACATAATTTATAATGACCTCTTCCAATAGAAAGATAAAGAATTACACATTTGGTACATCGGAGACCATGAAATACATCTCAAGGCTGAGAAAGCAGGAAGGATCTACTTAAACAAGTAGGATTCAAGAGCCATTACTGAAGGCACTGTGGTTTTGAATAGTGGAACTTATTAGCAACTTCTAAGCTTACAATTACTCCAGTGTTATAATAAGCAAAATGTT
The DNA here is from genome assembly GCA_949630135.1 of Balakata baccata. Taxonomy (NCBI): domain Eukaryota; kingdom Viridiplantae; phylum Streptophyta; class Magnoliopsida; order Malpighiales; family Euphorbiaceae; genus Balakata; species Balakata baccata. The sequence goes on along the minus strand of CATIWF010058073.1, from coordinate 51,104 downwards.
TTTGCATGCGTGGACAATGACAACAAATGTTATATATTGATAGTGACCATTATGTTACCAATGACCTTGAAAGACAACGATTATCATACAAAAGCAGGAAGACTAATATCATTCTGCTCCTTACCTTTAGCTTCTGGCCTTTGTTTCTTTTGTTTTTTGATAAATTAATTCAAATAAAATCCCTCGTGAATAATATCCACTTCAAATTAATATTTCATTTTACTTAGTAGTATTCTTTTGGTGGTAATCACATTAAAAATTAATCTCCAATCCACTAGACTTTTAGTACAACTGTGCTAATTACTTTATCTAATTGACATTGTTGCCAAATATCTAACGTCTGTATATGCTTATTTTTTGGAAGCATATGTAATATTTACTTTGGTTGACTGATGATGATGGGCAATAATTATGGTTTTAATGTCTTTCTGATGTATTTATTCACATTAGTTAGCCACATTTCTTAGTATTCATGAACTCTTCTAATATTTATTAGTTCAAGTGTCTTGCAATTTTTTCAAAAAAAAAAAATGATAAACATTATGCCGTGACTGTTATGTTTCAGCCTCGACACACTTTTTCCTTGCATGACCATGATTTAAATCCATGGTTGCCACACCTAAATAATATCATTTTATGTATTATTCTTTTTTTCTTTTCTTTAGCAGTGAGGCTATAAATCTGGTGTAACCCATTTCATCCTAGGTGTGAATGGTATTCAAACCTAGGTATGTTGATATGATACCATAAGATTTTATTCCCTGGCTAGACAAAGATAATACAATTTATGGCAAATAAATGCATTAAACTAACAAAGCTGTTTACTGGCAAAAAAAGGTAAAGAAACAAACAAAGAGAAAAAGGAGGATAGTAAATAGAAAAAAAAATTATCCAAGCAAAACATCAACATGAGAATTCACAAGTATTGCAATCATAATAATTATTGAAAAATTACTTTAGACAAAGCAAAATATGCAATGAAATGAAAGGAGCAGCATTTCAAGATATGGTAACCTTTTCAACTATAAGTAAGGTTGTGGCGGAAGTTATCAAATACCAGTGTAAAGGACTTCTTCCATCGTTATCGGGAACATCAGGGTCAGCATTCCATTTTGAGACAATGTGATAGAGGAAAGCTGTTTGACCATATTGAGCTGCAACATGTGTTGTCTGCAATCATATGAAAATAGTAATTAATGTTTTACTATCCAAATAACTTCCAGGCAAACAAATATATTATTGTAATCATCATCTGCAATTACATAGGAAAGTAAAATCAATGACGCATAAGTGTGTGCAACAACTTTTTTATTTTCCATTCCTGCTTAGAATTTATTTTTTGAGCTTATCATAAATATAAGCCTAGCCTAATTATAGTTGCTTGTTCCTAGTTAATCATCCTAGTTTTCGCAATTAATTCAATACTATAGGATTGCGACATTATGAATGAGAAGACAAGGCCAGAATATGAAAAAGTTGCATAAGCTCAATGTCAACATGTGCTTGCGTCACATTTGTGAGCAAAAAGTTTCTAAGATTTGGAATGGATTCTAATTATGCTCCAATTATGTACATTTGAATTACTTTGCGCATCATAATAAAAAAATTTTATGGATGAAATTACCTAGTAAATAGAAAATCAAAATAGAGCATCCAAGTGAATGCTTCCAGTTTGCAGTACAGATAACAAATGCAGGATAGATGATCGTTTTACCACACATTTCTAACTTACAGCCATAATCAAGAAAATCAGGCTGAAGTTTCTCTTGAATTAAGAACATTTACTTATAAAATAAATTCAGACCTGATAACCATACATATCAGCAGCATCTATCCGAGCACCCTCCTTGAGTAAAAGTTCTGCAACTTGGATTGCACCCCGAACAGCACTCCAGTGCGAAGCTGTCTGCCCAGTATGATCTGCTGCATTCACATCTCCTCCATGCTGGCATTAAGAATACCCAGTCCAGGACATACTAATTAAGAGTGAACTCTTCCAAAAATATGAAAATTAGCTAAATTTACAAAATTACCATAGTATAAAATCTTGAACTCTCTTGAAACTAAATTATGTCTTGACCAACAATTATACTGCTTTATAGACACATTGCAAAGTGGGAAACAAATTGCCTTTCTAAGAAGCAATCACAAAGAGAAGTATTATTAACCTCGAATCTCCTCCATTTCTTGCCCCCACGTTTCTCATCACCAAGCAAGTATAATAAACCATGAAAAAAAAAATTATTTCCCAACTTTAATTTGAGTATCAACGATTCAAACTCCCTCAAATACTCTAACCTCAGACCAAGGAACTCAAGAAATCCACTGAAAGTCCTCGAAAAAACATTAATTTCATACCTAACTCGAGAACGCGAATCAAATTGAATTCAAGAAATCGTCATAGGGGAGAAGAGAGAACGCAGTTACATGCTAAGCAGAAAGAAAGCAAGAAAACTCGTGACTGAACGAAAATGCTGACTCCGAAGACCAATTAAAAGTACACAAAAGACAGCAGAGAAAAAGAAAACCTCAATTATATACTGAGCAGCAGCAGTCCGATTATTCAAAGCCGCCCACTGCAAAGCGTAGTATCCAAGGCCATCAGGTTCAGAGACAGAGCAACCCTCGCTCTCCACCAATCTTTGAAGCTTCTCCAAATCTCCATATGCAACGGCGGTGTAAACATCATTCCTCAAACTCTCCTCGCCAACAGCGCCACCATTAGCTATCCCATTGGCTCCATTAGCAGATGCGGATTCCCCGTCATCGTATTGCACCTCCTCCACAACCTCAATCTCCGACGACATTTCTTCTATGTGGTTTTTTATTATTAGTATGTTCAATTTAAAAGAATTGAAAGAAATTGGGATTGAGTATGTGCGCTGACTTTGATCAGATCAATTAAATTGGAATAGGAAGATGAGGAAATTGGGTTTTTCGTGGAAAGGGAGGGAGGGAGATGCTTTGGATTGGATTGGGTTACTGGTTTTAGCCGGCCGAGTAGACATATTTTACAGAATTTTCAAAAAGTCAACACATAATACATATTTTACAATTTTACAGCGGCCTAAAATTTTTTTCAATTTCACCATAGTCAATTTTCTTAAATTACAATAATAAATAAATTTAAAAATAATAATAAAATAATACATTCGACATATTTTAATTCAATTTTCACCGGAAACAAACCAAAAGAAAAAAAATTAGATCATTAAAGAATTCAAAGTATTACAAAATCTTAAATAACAGTACCTAGATTTGAAAGTCATCACAAAATGTACTCAAACGGTATATATCTATAATACTTTCAGTATATCTTAGACATATTTTAGTTCAATTTAAAAAAATAAAAGAAGAAAAATAATAATTGAATCATTGAAGAAGAATAACAAAAAGAATAGAATTCGATTGAAATTTAAAATATCACAAATTTCTCAAATAACAGTTTTCAATTTATTATTGAGTATTGGGTATATATATTAGAATATTTTAGATATACAATATAAATATCTAAGGTATACTTTAGAAATTTCTTCACAATTCTTAGAAAATGCTTTATGTATATTTTGAGAATTACCTTGAATATAACTTGACAACATATTCCATATACCTTTGGGAATACCTCCAGTATATTTTGAGAATTCATTGAAAATTTTTTTCTTAATTTTCTGAGAATATCTTAGAAATTTATCTTAGGAATATTTTGGATATATTCTTAAAAATTTCATAAAAATACATTGAGAATATTTAAGTTATACCTTGGTAATTTTCAAAAAAAAAAAACCTCTATGGAATTTTTACAGTACTATATATTCCTTGAGAAAATAAGATATATATATATATATATAAAGACCATCCATGTCCTTATTTAGATTTCTCTTTGCCTGAAACAGTGTTTAATTATCAAGAAATCAACACGCTGATGCTGATTAAGATTCTTATCCCCGAAAACAAGCACAACAAAAATTGAAGGTACTACTAGAACATTGAACACATTTGAAATATGTTCCATCCATATCAAAAACCAAACTCTAAAGGCCACAAAGATGAATACGAACCAAACAAATAGAGACGGAGAATTGGAAACGATAAATTCCTTCGATATATTCCTTCAAGACATCTAATGGGCTCGTCTCTCCTTCACATATTCCTTCAACCTCACCTATAAATGTTACAAATACAAATGGTGGCGACACAACCATCTTCAATTGATGTGGCTTCACCTAAATTAGTTTGTCTGTCCAAGAAAAAGAAAGAGACATAAGAAGAGCTAAAGAGTGGTGAAGGGTAAGAGCTACAAGCATGGAGATCGTCGATAGTATTGATATTCCGGCTCTTCGTTCTCTAGTTCTTCTTTCTCTTACTATCTGAAAGTTAAAATTCAAAAAATCGGTACGAATGAAATTATTTTCAATATGAATAAAAAGAAGAAAAAGCAAAGGTATTTTTGTAAATAAAACCAAAAAGTCGGTACTTTTTCTCTATCATTAATACCCAATATCCAATAAATATCTGCACTAGGAACAATGATAAATTATATTATGGATCTCAGTCCATATTATAATATGAACAAAGGACCATTCACATGTGCAACGATTTTTGTGTGATTTTTGGTGCAATTATATAGTTTTGCTCTTCTTTTCTATTATGCTCTTTCTTTCTTTTTTGGTGCGACTTTTGTGTGTGTGTGTGTTTTCTGTTCATCATTTTCTATTCTTTTCTCCATTATTCTCTATTCTATGTCATCTTTTGTATTTTTCATGTACGATTTTGTCTAGATTTGTTGTTTTTCCGATGTGCTTTGTTTTAATTTTTGTTACATTTATAATTTTTTTGAAAATGATTTAATAGATTCATACCTACATATCAAAATACAAAAAATATCTATTAAATTAAATATATAAAGAAATGAAATGAATTTGTATTAATATAAGAAATGAACTTTTATTTAAAAAAAATAAACATTTACTTTATTTCTAATAAATCTACAGTTTATAACAAATGAATCTATTTTAATAAATTAATGAACTTTTACTTTTATAACAAATGAACATACAGTTTATAATATAGTTTATAGATAATAGACCTAAAATTTACAAAAAAATGAATAGGTATTAACAAACTAATGAACATTTTACTTTATTCCTAATGAATCTACAATTTATAACAAATAAATATGTCTTAATAAACTAATGAACATTTATTTCATTGTTAATAAACCTAGAGATTTTAAAACAAAATAAATTTGCATTGATAAATTAATGAACATTTTACTTTATTTCTGTTGTGAGATATTGGAAGATATTTGAATAATATTCTTAATTAGTATGATTTAGGTAATTAGGGATAGGTAGAAATTTATTTCCTAGTTAGTATTGTTTCCTATTCTTTATATATTTGTTTCCTATTTTATATTCATAGAATTGTATATATAAAGTTTCTACTATCAATGAAATAATTGATTTATCTCCATTCTCATTTCTTTACATGGTATCAGAGCCATGGGTTCTAATGGAACCCTACTTGAAAATCGATCCAAGAGTTATGTCTAAGTAAACATCTCTTTATCCTAGTTGAGTCATCATGAGTGATCCATTTTGTTTTTCTGCCCTTGAACGTAAACTATGTAATTTCTTGGGTTACCCTTGTTGGGTGACATTTGTTGTCGATATATCTCGCTTGACTCCTCGGATTGTATGACATCTTCTCCTACCTGGTTGGGTCTACATTGGTGTAGTGTGAGGCCTTTTGTGTTACAGATTTTGTCGGTTCGTTTGATATTTCTACCTGGTTAGGTCTGCACTAGTGTGGCGTGAGGTCTTTTGTGATACAGGTTTTGGAGCTCTTTGTTTTTTACATCTGCAACAAGTTGAACATAATTGATATCTATGCTTCAACTTGAGGGGGAGTGTTGTGAGATATTGGAAGATATTTGAATAATATTCTTAATTATTATGATTTAGGTAATTAGGGATAGGTAGAAATTTATTTCCTAGTTAGTATTGTTTCCTATTCTTTATATATTTGTTTCCTATTTTATATTCATAAAGTTGTATATATAAAGCTTTCTACTATCAATGAAATAATCGATCTCTTTCAGTTCTTATTTCTTTACAATTTCTAATGAACCTACAATTTATAACAAATGAACATGTGTTAATAAACTAATAAATTTTTACTTCATTGTTAATGAACCTAGAGTTTTGAAAATAAAATGAATTTGTATTAATAAACTAATGAGTATTTACTTTATTTATATAACAAATTAATAATTCTCAATAAACTAATGAACATATCTACAAATGGATGATAAATATTTACAAAATTATCATCATATATTTGATAGTTGTATAAATTTGTTTTATTTACAAAATTGTCATCATTTCTCATAAGTGTAATAAACTCTTGGTCTATATGGCTACATGGATAGAGATCCATGGTATAACAATTCAGGACACAAGAGAGCACATTTTATCTTTGAAATAATTAAATCTTTTTTATTTATAGTCAATTAATTATTTAATGGTTCGACTATTGTACTAACCGTTGAATTGATACTACTTTATCTCAAATATTTATTGATTTGCAATTTCAACCGTTGGATGAGCATCTTGTAATTTGAACCATTTATTAACTGAGCCATTATTTAAAGATCCCCTCTCATAATTTTTTTTTTTAATTTCCAATGGTTAATGATTACTAGAAAATATTTATCATACTATATATAAAAGTAAGAATAAGGGATAGATAAGCAAATTTACTAAAAAGTAAACATAATTGTATTAGTTAATATAATACAAGTCCAAATTAGTAATTTGAATGCACAAATATAAATAACTAATAATCAAATAATGATTAATGAGTTCAATATCTAATAATTACGTAAAAAAATACGTTTGTTGAAGTCCCACATCGGTAGGAGTAAGAAAATTAATTGAGTTTATATTGGGTTAGACAATTCTCTATTCTTAAGCTAACTTTTGGAAAGAGTTATATCTGAGTTTATTATTTACTGAATTTTATATGGTATTAGAGTCATAGTTTACGAGCAGTACTGTCTGCTATACTTTTATACTCCAGGTGATCTCCTACTGTGTTGTACTCCCACGATGCCTGGGCATGAGAAGGGAGTGTTGAGTGTTGAAGTATCACATCGATAAGAGTAAGAAAATTAATTGAGTTTATATTGGCTTGGACAATCCTCTTTTAGAAGAAAATTAATTGAGTTTATATTGGTTTGGACAATCCTCTTTTAGAAAGAGTTATGTTAGTTTATTTTGTTTTAAAAAATCTAGGTTCATTAAAAATGAAGTAAAAATTTATTAGTTTATTGACACATGTTCATTTATTATAAATTGTAGGTTCATTAGGAATAAAGTAAAATGTTCATTAATTTATCAATAAACTAATGAATATTTACTTTATTCCTATAACAAATTAATAATTCTCAATAAACTAATGAATATATTTACAAATGGATGATAAATATTTACAAAATTGTCACCATATATTTGATAGTTGTATAAGTTTATTTTATTTACAAAATTATCACTATCTTATAAGTGTAATGGGCTCCTGGTCCATATTGCTACATTGATAGAGATCCATAATATAACAATCCAGGAACAAGAGCGCAAAATTTATCTTTGAAATAATTAAATCTTTTTTATTTATAATCAATCGATTATTTAATGGTTCAACTACTGTACTAACCGTTGGATTAATACATATTTTATCTCAAATATTTATTGATTTGCAATCTGAACCGTTCATTAACTAAGTCATTATTTAAAGATCCCCTCTTATAATTTTTTTTTTATTTCCAATGGTTAATGATTACTAGAAAATATTTATTATACTATATATAAAAGTGAGAATATGTGATGAACAAGTAAATTTACTAAAAAGTAAACATAATTGTATTAGTTAATATAATACAAGTCCATATTAGTAATTTGAATGCACAAGTATAAATAACTAATAATCAAATGGTGATTGATGAGTTCAATATCTAATAATCACGTAAAAAATACGTTTGTCGAAGTCTCACATCGGCAGGAGTAAGAAAATTAATTGAAATTATATTGTCTTGAACAATTCTCTACTATTGAGCTAGCTTTTGGGAAGAGTTATATCCAAATTTATTATTTACCAATTTTTATATAGTATCAGAGTCATGATCTACAGGCGGTACTATTTACTATACTTTTACACTTTAGATGACCTTCTACTCCCACAATGCCTGAGCATGAGAGGAAAATGTGAGCATGAGAGGGGAGCATTGAGTGTTGAAGTATCATATCGGCGGGAGTAAGAAAATCGATTGAATTCAGAAAGAGTTATATCCAATTATATTATTTACAAGAGTTTTATATACAAAGCACCTCAATGAAAAACTTGTGGAAATACATTAGTCAAATTACGTTCAATGACTTGTTCATTTATTTATTTAAAGGGTTGACCATTTCTAATAGTTTTAGTGAAATTCTTTATTCTAATTAGATGTATATATTGTCTTGAAAAATATTTTTTCTTTCTTTAAAAAAATAAAAATTTGACATCCAACAGCAATTTCAAGTGTTTAACGAAAAATATAATATTTTGTTTGAATTATTAATTGTTTGAATTCTAAAAGAAATATAAAAGAAAAAAATAACAAAATATATAAAATTAATATAATAATAAGATCATTTTTATTTAACTAACACATCAAATTAATGTCCCAAACATCTAATTAATATAAAACAAATAATGCATAACCATAGCTAAGAACCACTAAATGAAACACAATAATAATAAAATCCTAATGATGAGAAGGACGAGCAGCATGCTTAGAGGAATAAGCCTTTAGAAAACGACCGAAGAATGGATTCTTGAAGTAGGCAAAAACAGGGCCAACGCAGTCCTTACTAATATCACCAATTGATCTGCAGCATTCAGGCTTAAGGTGCCCAACTTTATGGGTGAAATACGAGATTATGATCTGACGAGTGCAAGCTTTTTCGATGTGTACATCTCTAAAGCATTTCAGAAATTTTGGTTCCTTAGCTCCACCAACTGGCACTTGTACTGGTGGAAGAGCTTTCAATTCCCATGGAAAATGCTGGCGAAGACCACGACGATCTCGCACTTGGAGCCTCGGCAGCGGATGTTTATAATCGTGCCAACGCTCTGCAGCTACTGTTAATTGTATCAAGCTTCCCACTAGAAGAACAGCAATTGCAAGTACTTTCTTCATCTTTTTGTATATATCTGAGAGTGATTAATTAATTTGGAGAATGTATAGGTGGTCTATTGTTTATATATATATATATATATATATATATTGGCTGAGGAAGAGATTGAATTGTGGTCTGTTTCAACTCCGATTTCAATTTGCTATTAATCTCAGTTAATAATTATCTGATTATTTTGATAATTATGATTACCGATTTGTGATTGTTATGTTACTGCATTAATCCTGATTGGACTCAAATATTACTTCTATTCGCTTTATAATGTGCTGTCTATCTAATCATAAAACAATTATTTGGTAGGCATATCGATATTTCCTCTTTTCTGTTTTTTTTTTTTTAATTAATTCATAATTTATTGATAATGCCCTGAAAAATTATTCACAGAGAAGATCATTTTAACTTAAAGAACCCCAAATAATGATTTAAATTACATAAAAGGCCAATTGGTTTGGCTTTTTCTTGGATATAATTTTCATAAATAAGAGATCATAATAACCAAAATTACTAGTATTTAGACCTCTTTATCCCCCAAAGAGAGCTGACTATTGTTAGTATACTTAAAAAACAGCAAACTTGATGTTATTATTATTGACTTATTGCAGATTGGAATTATCCAGAGAACACAGAAGGGGCAGGGACATAAGCATATCCACCGCAAGAACTCTCGAGTAGTTGGGGCCAAAATGGCTCTCGCTGATTTGCTTGGCGACATCGCAACAAGCAGCGCTTATATTGCGTACATGGCGGAAACAGAAACATGAAAAACATCCTGGTATAATTACTGCTGACTGTAATTTAGATCAATTCTAAAACTTAGGCAATGTATAGTTAGAAAACTAAATTGAATCACAACGTTAAGTAAATATTTAATTGTTTATTTATTTTATTATATATGATATGAATATATAAGATAATATATGAATATTGTTTCACATATATTTATCCATTTTCCGAACAAGAAAGTCATATGCAATATGTCAGTTATTATTTAAACAACCTCAAAGAAAAGACTAAATTTACATTTGACTGCCAGGATTAACCAGATCATAGTGCTGCTGTATGATGCTTTCATTTTGTGAAACTATATTTAACTCTATTACATTTCATGGATCATGGAGATTACCATAGCTTACAACTCTGAGCATAATTTCATTCATATTCCGGCAATGAAAGAAATCTGAGACAAATCTACTGAACCGCCAAGACAAGCATTCTCAAAAGGCTAAATGAACAGCCAAGTAAGGCAAAATTTTTAAGGAGGGAACTGATGAGAGATGGTAAATACTAAATACATACATCTAAACCAGCTGATGAAGTTGCTCACTGGTTCCTGCTCCAATATTAGATTATGTTTAGCAGATATTTGATAGAAGAGAGAGAGCATAATAGATGAACTCCTGCCATAATCATAGAACTATCTTCAAAGTCCTAGTAAGGCTACTTTTTAGACACCGGGGACTGGGGTTCAACTGTCCAAGGAGGGATGGAAAAAGCATGGATTTTTAAATTTTTACCATCTACACTACCGGATAGGAGCTCAGTTACCAACCAGATCAAGGAGAAAGCATGGATTTTTAAATTTTTAAGTTTCAACTGTATGGGTAGTTGTCTTTGTTCTGCTATTTGTTTCTTGATTGTTTTTGTGTTCTTTGTTCCTTTGGCAATAAAAATATTCTTTATTGAAAAAAAAAAAAAAGAAAGAAAAGAAATAACAATGAAGGTATAACATTACCGATGAATAAATATCACCATCAAATCCTTGCAACCACAAACAAATTTCACTGCAAGATCATCTAAATTACAGATCCAATCTTGCAATAGAAATAACCATAGAAGAAAATTTTCATTTCACTTACTAAGGCAGTTTCCCAGATTAGACAACGGAAAAACTTCGACATTTCTGAGTAGTTTTAGGCGATTCCATTCTCCTTTAGGAACTCTTCAAGCTCATTCTAAAGCCTTTCAGGATCAGCAGTCTTGCACTCCACCTCATAACTTAGTAAAAATAATTTTACTAAGTTAAACTTAGTAAAATTATGCATTTAAGCTAAACTTAGTAAAATTAATTTCTTTGGATAAATAAAATTATATTAGCGAATGCTGCTGCTCATTTACTTGTCAAAGCAAGCCGACCTATTCCAATAATTTTTTAGTTATTAAATAAATTAGAAGGTCGAATTAATCAGGTAGATCATCATATCATTCCATAAATAAATTTTGAAGTCAAATCAAATTATTCACATTTTCTTATATTTTGAATCGATTTAGAGAATAAATTTTTTGAAATAGAAAAATGCCAAGATTACATTATCATATAATTAATATAAATATTAAACATGAATTTATTGAATCATCTTTACTTTGAGTTTCCATTTCAGATTCATATAGTATATCAAATCAAATTGAAAATATAACTTTTAACTTTATTAAATTTTAAAAGCATATGAACATATATAGAAATTAACTTTCACTTTTAACTTTGAGTTAATTAATTGGTTTGATAAATTTAGTATTTCTTTTAATTATTAAACTTTAAGTATATATATATTGTTTGTGGTTGACAACTCAAAATATGTGATGAAGTTAGAATTGATTGATTGAAAGGGTAAGGAGAGATTTATAAAGAATGGAGGGTAAAATATTTATTTTTGAACGAGATTTTATAAAGGATTGGAGGACTAAAATATTTATTTTTGAATGATGTTACTGAACTTTTTAATAATTAAACTAAATTTTATATATAGTATATATAAAATTTTTTTGGATTCGGAGACCCAGCCATGTGATCCTTCCTGTCTTCTTCCCTACTCGAAATATACATCAATAGTTGTTTTAAATATATAGTAATCCTATAATAGGCAAAAATAAGTAAATCAAACATTATTTTTACCATAAAAATAGATACCTAATAAATACATGGTAAAAAAAAGCCACCTCCATCATTATTAGCAAATAAGTTTTCAAGCTAAAGCAATATAAATTTTGTCAAGAACATAACCCATTTTCATCTAAAATAAAAACCATCACAAACCCAGATAAAATTTTGGTTTTTATTTCAGAACCATGGCACAAATGCCAATAAAAAGCTCGGAATTTTTATTGGCATTTGCGTGCATTGTGACAGTGTCAATTCCATATGGGTCAGCAATTCATATCCATCCCCATCTCCCAGTCCCACACGTACTGCCGCACATTCCACCTGTTCCTAAAGCAATTCCGAAAGCGCTTGAGAAAACACTATGCTTCAAAGCTTTGGTTGATTCAGAAAAATGCATTGATGCTGGTGAGCTCTTTATTCAGCATCATGATCCCAGCAAACTTGGAGAAAGTTGCTGCAAGGCTTTTCTTGAATTGGCTACCCATTGCTGGCCTATAATTTTCCCAAAATATCCTGCCGCTGAGTTCTTGCTTGAGGAAGCTTGCACCATGGTTATGAAGAAGGTAATGCCTCCAACACATTCTCAACCTCTACCGCTACATCCATCGCCTCCATCTCCTTCGAATGTTGCATGAATATTTTTGGGCCATCTCCAACCCACGTCAAAAAGACAAAAGTGGTGTTCTCTGCATCTTTACAACCCGCGCTATTTTTGGTGTTGGCTATACTGGAACATCATTTTTGGTGTTGAACTGTAACACGCCATTTTACTATTGTTGAACCATTTTTTTTCCCAGTTTCTATTATGAGAGAGAAACAATATTATAACTTTAAAAAAAAAAAAATGGTGTTGCAGTTTGAAAATAAATTTCTGTAGCTATATCATTTTAATATTTTTTTAAATAAAACTAACACTAAAATGGTGTTTTGAATTGAAAATAATTTTAGTAAAAATGTCGTTCTATAAAAATATAATTTTGCAGTGGCATATTCAGAATTTTAAATCGGTGATATAAATTTTATGTGATCATTAAAGAAATTTTAATATGTTTCTGTGATGGTATATATGAAGCTGGTGTTGTTTTTGCGAATATTATTTAGAATTTTAAATTTTCATTTCTTTATCAAAGGAATTAAATGATGTAAATTTGATTATATTTGATCTAATTCGATTGCCAGAAAACTGTATTAGAAGAAGTCATTTTCCCTTTAATTTGATCTCCTTTGGACTTATTACTATTAATTGAATTTTGAATATGTGGAAATGAAATTAAATAACTCACATATGAATTGCAAATACGACTTGTGTTGAATTAATTGCAAATTATTTAATTATGAATTGTATAAACGAACATGATCTTAATCATATATTAGAAAGGAAAAAAAAAAAAGAACAAGAATTTTATAGTCATATAATAATTAATGTGATATCTTTAGTTACTTTCAGTTTTTGATTCCCAAAATATTTTGTTTATCATTATTTTTCTTGAAATATGATACGTTATAAATTATGATATTAATACATTCATAAAATACATTATTCTTGTAGTTTTTTTTTTTTTGGTCAAATAGTTTATTAAATTTCAGTTATTGTGTGTGAGTATATGATGTAGCTGATAAAACGGCTTGAAAGATTGCATCTGAATTCTGATTCATGGACAAGCTCTCTCTCTCTCTTATATATTAGTTTTTCGTTAACGTACTTGGCACGTGATAATTAAATATTGGACTCGTCATTAATTACTATTTAGTTTTTATATAAATTTTTATTTTTTTATTATTATTAACGTGTCTTCCATATAATTATTAGATATTAGACTTGTCATTAATCACTGTTTGGTTTTTATATAATTTTTTAATTTTTTTATTAATTTGTTTTGTCTTATTTAAAATGTTAATTAACTAATTAATATCTTAGCTAAATCATAGAGTTATGATGCTCCAATAATGTTAATAAGCTAACTTCATTTCAATATTAATAGAACTATTGTTTATAGATAAAGTCTTAATGTCACTAATATTTAGAATGATGACGCATATTTATTTCAAATATTAAGAGTAATATAAAAAATAAAGGTAGTAATTTCAATATTAATAAAACTCTTATTCATAAATTACTAATTTATCCATTATTAAGAGTCTGATATAAAAAATAGAGGTAAAAATATTTTACTATTTATTTGTATATAATATGATTATCATGTAATTACTTGTTTATGACATCCATTTTTCCCAACTTTATTATTTTTATGTTTTTGACGTTAGTTTTCCTCAAAACATATATATATCACTCACTTTCTTGATATGTTTACATGTGTGGCCATTTTTCGTATTCCAAAAACTCAATTTTTTATAGAAAATTTTAATATAAATTTATGGATAGTATAGCAGATTCTAAGTTTATTATATTTTTTATGTGCCTTTCTAATATTTTTTATGAAATAATATTTTTTTAATGTGTCTTGCAGCAATTGATTATTAGATATTAAATTCATAATTAATCTCTATTTGGCTTTTATATAATTTTTTTATTTTTTAATTAATTTATTTTGTCTTATTATTATATTTTATTTATAATTAATTATATGAGTACATATTTATCTCAAATTCTATCAAAATATTAATTTATTCATTATTAAGAGTCATATATAAAATATAAATAATAAGTACTTTATAATATCTCTATTCTCAATCATCTATGTGTCGATACATATAGTTTTTAATAATTGGATTCATTGTGTAATTAAGTCACATTTAATTTAAATAATAATGGTTATTAATTATATTTAATTCTTATATCACACTATATATAAAAAAAAATACACCAAATTATAAATGATAATAATAATTTTGTCCAGCAAATTAATTTTAATTATTTAAAATATAAAATCGATTTTATATTATTTATTCTTTCTTTTTGATATTAGTTATATGTTTTTTTTATATAAAACATCGTTACCTAATTCTAATATAGTTGAATTTCTATTTAATGAATTATTTAATACTATTTACTAATAAATTAAATAATTAAATGATAAAATTAATCCAATTAACTATTACAATTATATTGGCTTTTTGGTAAATTTATATATTTCATATTTCCACTTTTATATATAGTTTGATATTTTGTTTAAATAACACTCTTCAAAAAAAAAAAAATTAAAAGCATGTATGCACTATCCGCTTGAAAGTTAAAAATTTTAATTAATACTTTTTGATTTCCTAAATTAAAACTTTTCATGTAACATTTTATTCAATGAACAACCGAAAAAGAGTTTTTGACAAAATGAATTTTTAGTGAATTTTTTAATATTAGTTACCTATTTTTTAAAAAATAAAACATAGTTACCTACTTTTTAATAGAATTGGACTTCTATTTAATGAATTATTAATATTATTTACTAATAAATTAAATTAATAAATGAAAAAATTATTTCAATTAACTACGGTAAATTTGTTTGTCCCTTATTATTATTATTATTATTATTATTATTATTATTATTATATGATGAAATTTAAAATTGTGTTAATTAAAAAAAATAAAGTTATAATATATATATATATATATATATATATATATATATTAATGTTCTCCACTTTTAAGTTCTAATACCATAATAAATTATTTTTTTTATTAAATAATTTTTTTCTTTTTAATATTAATTATCTATATAACATAATTATCTAATCCTAATATAATTGAACTTCTAATTAATATATTATTAATACTATTATCAATAAATTAAATTATTAAATGATAAAATTAACTCAATTAACTAATATAATTATATTGGCTTTTTGGTAAATTTATCTTTCCCCCATATTTTCACTTATATATATATATATTTGAATGGACAACCTCAATTGAAAATGAAAATTAATTAATGTTATGTATCTTATTGTTAAATATTTTAGGTCAAGGGTCTAACTAAAAATGCATCAAATTTTATTATTTTTTCGGTAAGAACTCTAAAAATAACAAAAATTCAGTTTTCAACTTAAAACAGAAGTATTTATTTGTAGGAAATTAATAGGGTAAATTTCAAAGAATTATTACTTTTCAACTTTAATTTGTGACACTAATATTTCTCAAATTTAATTTATGTAACAAAAATGTCACTCTTACCCGTTTTTACAGAGTTGCGGGTTATCCTTAATGATTAGACGTTACATCAATACTTACATAAAACATATTTAATGACTAGACGTAACATTACTTTAATATGGAATACAGCTTTTTTTTTTTTTTTAAATTGTGTTTAATGGATTTCTTCTTACTTTAGTGATTTCAATAAGGTGATAATATGATAATCACATAGAGTACAATAATTTTTTTTTTTTTAAATCTAAGCACATTTCCTTGAGCGTAAAAAAAAATCTTTTAATCACAATTAGTCATCAAATTCAAAGGTATATCCATGTAAACGGTGACATAATGCTTAATTATCAAAATAACATGTAAAAGTAATAGAAAATTTGACATTTCTGTTGCATAAAATAAAGTTGAGGGATATTAATGTACATACTAAAATTGAGTGCACATTCCATAAAATTTATCTGAAATAAGTATGTAAATAGTAATGGCTGCAGATACTTATTGAATTATGAATTTCGCATTTTCAATACTTTGAACGTATCGATTCCTAGAATTGGAATGAAATTTCTACTGTGCAAATACCCTTCCCTACTTAGATATCTTCTATGTATTATGTAGGAGATGGAGGAGAAGTTATTTTATTAATTAACTTTCTCCTTGTACATTTAATGCTTTTAGAGTCTTGGTTGGATCAAGCCCATATGAGCAACTAAGATCCATATTTTTATTTTTTATTTCAATTTATTCAAGCTATATTAATCTTGAAACTAATTTATTCCTCTTTTAAATAAAATCAATAACCAGTTGAATAATAAAAAACGAAAATGTTAATTTCTTCCATGCTATATTGCGATCTAGCAGGAGCTCCATTCAGGCATGAAATTGCTTTGGATATAAACATATACAATATTGCTTGCAAAGCAATAACAAAGATATGACTCCAAAAACTGGCGAAGATGTCAAAAAACACAAAGAAGGTGTCTTCAATGATAAACTATTTTAAATTCATATTACCCAAATTAAAATCCTACAGATTTAGGGGTATAAAACATAACTAACACTTTGGGATGCAATTATATCTCTATGGCAAAGTTAGCAGCAGAAAGCCTAATAGTTAGGGTGGCCTTGTTAAGCATTATGGTGGCAATTCCAAATGGGGTTTCAGGCCAGAGTATAGTGAGAAACCCAATTGAGTGCTGGGAAGGTGTGAATAGTGCAGAAGGATGCCTGGAGGCAGTTAGTCAAATCATTTTTAGTGCAAATCCAAGCTATCTTCAACAACCATGTTGCAATGCTATTAATGGCATCACTACCAATTGTTGGCCTGCCATGTTCCCTGACTTTCCCGGTGTTAGTTTGCTACTTAAGGGCCTTTGTGCTATTTTTGATGTATTTCCTTCTCTGCCTCCACCCCCACCTGCCGCCAATTGATCATTGTTTATGTTGCTCCCTTAAAAAAATACAGAGTTTGCTATGGTTCCAATAAAATAAGGAATGGTGTTTTTACTCCAAATTTCTTCTTGTTACTGAAATTTTCTGCAGCAATTAAGTATTACGGGCCTTATAACATGCCCAAATAACTGTACTTGGAAAAAAAAAAAAAAACAATGTTAACTGATGTGTTTTTTTTTTATTATTATTATTAAAGTAGGCTTTATAATTGAGTTGAAATTGTTGTCTTGAAATTTTTTTGCCCTTTTCTAATATGCTAATCCTCTTTTAGCAATACCAATATATAGTAATATGAAAAAGAGGAAATGACAGCAGATGCCTTATTTTTTAGAATTTTTTCATTTATATCTCCATGTTTTTTCATGTACCGAGATTTCTTCGGTGTTTTTATCTATTACATATATCACTTTCGCATTTACACAAATCCTCCATTTTGTTTTTATTTGGTTTCTCACTTAGATGGATGCTTTAACTGACTTCGGATTTCCAGCTATCATCAATGGCCCCATTTCTTGAATCTCATCAAATATTTTTTGTGCAAATTGCTGGGTATAAAAATAGGGAGCTCAGTGTATGCGCGGCAGTGGAGCGGCTCAAGCAGCATGGGATCATCTTCGACGGCACAAATATGAGTCTTCAGCGGCCTTGGCGGTGGCAAAACTAATGTTTTTTGAGCTTCTTTTTGCTTTCTCTCTGTTTTTCCCTTCGTTTCCTGCTTACTCAACAGATAAAAAGTGATACAATTTGCTTGTAGGCTTGTAGAATCAGATTTTGATGCTTTCTTAACTTAACTTGGATTGGAGTTCGGAGGGTGAAGAAAGAAAAGAAAATGGAAGGAAAAGAGTTTCGGTGGGTCAGATTTTGATGCTTACTCTTCTTTTTTTTGAAAAGTAAAAACTTCATTAAACATCAAGAAACAGGGAGGATTATCCCAAGAACTAGGACTAGCATAGGTGGCACCAGCTCTAGCGAGGCAGTGAGCTGCACCGTTGGCTAGCCTTTTAACAAATCGTAAAGAGTAATTCTGACTAACTGTACAGATCTTAACATTCCAGAATAATATTGCCAAACTTAGAGATGTCTGCTTGAGGATTTTTGACAAGATTCCACAGTCCTAACAGCATTTCTGTTTCACTATTTATTTAAATTTAGGAAATTATGCGCATTCCGACATTTTCTATATTTTTAGATCCTAAATTTTACATTTTCATTCCTCAAATTTAAGAGATACTACGAGATCATAAGTAATATTTTATTATTTCTTATTTTCTTTTTGTGTTCTTTTATTTTTTTTTTTATCTCTTACTCTTTCCATTCATTTTCTTTGTAGATAATTTTATTAATAAAAATTAAAATAGGGGGTGAGATAAAAAAATATTATTAAAATATATACAATTTTTAAGATAAATTAAAATAAAGACTAAGTTTTTTATAATATAATAATGAATGAGATAGAAAGTATTGTTGAAAATGTTCGCGTGATAATTTTTTTGCTTGACCATCTTGTGTGCATGATAATTAAATGATGGATTAGTGTGCACTCCACACATTTGTCACGCCTGCAATATATATTACAGATAATTAACTTTAGTTAATTAATAATAGTAATCATTTCTATACAAAATGCTACTTTTATGTTTTTGAGACATTCACATGGCTACATCCTCGCATGAATGTTATTTTTATTTTTTCTAAATTACTTCATGTGGTCATTTCCTCACATAGATTTACATGCATCTTTTTTTTTATTTTTCTTTTTTTCATTGAATTCAATTAATTTTATATATAAATTCAACATCAGTTAATTAAAATTTCAATTTTCAACTATCAATTTATTTTAAAATATTTTATTTTTATTTTATTACATATTTGCATTCAGAACTGAAAGTGATAAATAAAAATTTAGAGAATACAATAGTATTTTCTAAGTCTACCTTGCATATATATCTTACATATATTTTTATTTCTTATCAATGCCATTTTATAAAGAATACTTTATATATTTGTCACATATATTAGTTATATGTTGCAAATAATTGATTGAAACAATGGTAAAAGTACAGTAAAAATGGTATTTGTTTATCAATGAAATAGGTGAACACATGTGCGGTAAGAAAATTATAGAGTTTTTAATTATTTAATAGAACAACTCTTGTATTATATGTTTATTATATGTTGATTATATACGGGTTATATCTATCAACACATACAATATACATATAACTTATGCATAATCAAGTGTTATATTTGAAAAAGAAAATCAAAAAATAGGAGTAGCACATAAGGCAGCTTGACATCCGATTTTTCGTTTCCCAATTAGCTCCAAACGGTGGTTTCCGAGCTTAAATTATTTAGTCTAAGGTTTTTCAACCATTTAAATGTATTTCTAGTGTCAAAATTGCAAAAGTAAGTTGGAAAATACAAGAAAAGGGAGGGTAGCGCGGTTTTTTTCTCTCCAATCTCATTAGTTGGATTTTGAAAAAATTAACGTTATTGGAGTGATGAGAAGATAAAAAATTAATTATGGTTCCAATTTTGTGAAGATCGTTTGGGTGATAAATGAAGTTAGTAATAGTGTAAGGAGAAAAGAAGAAGAAAAAGAAAAAGAAAGAGAGAAAAAAATTTAGATATTCGTGGAAAAAATTCTTACTCATGGCATATTTTTTAAAATGAAATTTATGTAAATTAAAATTTTAAATTACCTTTATAGAATGGAGGTTTGGGTCCAAAACCCAGTGAAAAATAAAAGCCCAAACAATAAGCTGTTTACTACTCATGCTAATCCAATCAAATCAAGGCAAAACCAATACTAAGGTTAGTAATGCATTTTTTTTTTCTCAAAAACACAAATATATATATGATCCAATCAAGGCACTATTGTGTGTGTATATATATATATATATATATTTTAATATTTCAAAAGATTTATAAATATTAATTTGTTCTCATCATTTATTATTATCTGTTATTATGATAATCTTAACGTTTAAAAATAAAGATCAAAACAGTTTTTCCCTTTTTTTTAGCCCTCTATCTGTGCAACTTTTGGTTTGTTTTTCAAGAGAACAAATATCTCTTTATTGGTCCATATTTTGGTAAATATATATAATTCTTTATATGGCTAATTAATATGGTGCACCACCTTTAACGAATGCTGGATTTTTTTACTTCATTTTTGCTCTAAAAAATCAGAAGAAGTTGTTGAATCGTAGGGGACTAAAATCCTTAAGGGCAGTATCATTTTACACGCCTCAGCTTTCACCACTTCATATTTTTCTAACAGGCACAACCAATACCAAAATTAGAATACGATTAGAGGTTTTCGAGTAGGTTTCAATAATTACTAGTCAAAATAATTTGATCAATATTTATTTTAATGATTAGGTGTTATGCTACTGATTATTTGGAATACATTTGATAACTAGGGCATCCGCTTACATGAAATACACAATTTTTTTTTTTAAAGAATTGTGTTCAAATGAATTATTTTTTTGGCGTTTATAGAATTGTGCTTGGATGAATTCTTTTTAAAAAATCATTGAAAAGTTTTGTATTTTATGTAGACAGTGATATGATGTTTATAAGTGTATTTCGTGTAGGCGGTAATGTAGCACTTAATCATCAAAAATAATTTGTAAAAAAAAAAACGAATTAAAATTAGAAAATATTAGTGTTATAAATTAAAGTTGAAAGTATTATGCATTAGCGCTAAAGTTGATTAGCTTTAAAGAATTTTATTATTATTATTATTATTGATGAAAAGAATAAATTGTAATTTTAGTAGTGAAGTAATACAAAATATTTTGCTATAAGGATAGAGTACCAAATGACATGATGAATTACACAAGGGTTATCAATTTCTCTTCCTCTCTCTCCATATTGCTTTTATTCTTCTTCATTTTTATTTTCTTAATTTTATGTATACCAAATATTCTTGATTAAAAAGAAGAAACTAACAGAATTTGAATGGTCATATTTTCTGCTTTTGTCTATTAAATTTTCTAAACTATCATTTGTTAAAATTAAACTCTTCAGTTTTCATTTTATCAAAATTAAGTTTTCTATTGAATAAAAGTAAAATGGGAAAAACTAAAATTAGAGAATTTAATACATACAAATTAAAATTGTAAGGTTTAATATAGACCAAAACTAAAATTTAAGAGCTTAATAATCTGAACAAATAAACGTTTAAAAATTCAATAAACAAAATATAGATAATTCATAAGTCAAAATCAGTCTGAATTCATATATCTTCTTCTATGTAATGAATAAATGTCTTTAATATGCATTTTCTTCGATTATTTAGTAATATGAATTCCCGTTGGATATACCTATTGAAGGAGTTAAAATATTCATTCTTAAATTTTAAAATTATTTGATATTTATGATTTGAATTCGAGATTTTTAATTAAGCGAGAGAGAACGAAATTTCTTTAATATGAATTTGAAAGAAAAATCTCTTAAGCATTGGCAGCTAGCTACCTTCTGATATGGCCTTCTTTGTCACAGTCATAAGTGACAAACATTAGGTACCAACGCAAATCTGCATCATCAACTCAATTATGAACTTCAAGAATTGAAACCCATTTAATTTTTCTTTAGAATTGCTCTAATTAATCTGTCTTGCATTATGGTTTTTAATGGGTGGGATTGGATGGAGATATTTTCCCATGAATGGGACTTCTCGTGAATGATACATTTATGTATATACTTTTTCATGCCGGCTGACAATCAAGATGAGTTCATGTAAAGTTTGTCTCCAAAACCCTAAAATAGTAATGATGAATTAAATCTTTTGAAGGACTATAAAGTTATTTTTCTATTGCAATATGTCAAATTCCATCACCAATCCTCTTTGATGCTACCACTTATTACTTTCTTGCCAAGCGCAGTCTGATAAATAATGGCAAAAAAAACATATCCAAAGATTTTTTAATTGTATATTTTTTAATATTTATATTCAGTTTTTGTTCATTTCATTCTATCAAAATTTAAAATTTCGTCATAATATATTTTCTATTAGTAAATAGTGTATATATTTCACGTAATGATATATTTTTTCAATATGTTATATCATCTATGAATTAATTTGTTTTTTTTTTTAAATATTAAGTCACAAAGCTGATAAAAACAAATTATAAAAAGCAACTTGAACAAAAATCGATCAAGAATATGATATGATGAAAATGAACAATTATAGGTGGCTAGTATATTTTAACCCATAAATAATTTATTTCAATCAATAAATCTATTTAATAATATTAATTTAGTGACCAACTGATCATTACAAAGTTTTAGGTTGGAATTCTTAATGAAATTTCTTTGTAACAAAATAAAAATGATAATAACTTCAAAATAAAGATATTTAGACATATAATTATTTTTTTATGATTGAACTCTAAATTCAATCCAACTAATTCATTAATGTAATCTGACTTAATAATTAAATTAATCATGAATTATGAATATTAATTTGGTTAGATTCCATATATTGCAATTGCATAATACAGTATGAAAGGTGTATAAAAATTGTCTATTACCTTTTCCTTGCGGTTTACATATTGATGATCTTACAAGTGATTATGCACATCAACTTAATTACAAATGAATGAGGGGTGTTTAATATCGTTGTTAGGTGTTAAATAAAGTATATTTGCAATTTTATTTATTTAATTAATGATTTTTTTTTTGTAATTTTTTTATAAAAAGTTTTTCTCAAATTTATTTATGAAAAAATACATATTCACATGCTTATCTTTAAAATAGTTTTCAAAATTAAAAATATATTTTTTGTCAAAATGCTTATTTTCTAAACAAGGTCTAACTAAATTTGAATTCACTAATATTAATTAATTACCTTTTTTTTTATCCTTATTGGTACAAAATATTTTGCATGCTTACACTTTTTGGTAAAAAAAGTAAAGCAAGTTGCCTTTTTTTTTGTTTGAAGAAAGTAGCCTTTAATTAGAGTAGGGAGAAGTTGAATATATAAAGTGCAGCAAATTTCCTTCAGATAAGGGATTCGATATGGACTAGTGGAGAACAGCTTGAAGAGTGGGCAAATTATAACAAAGAAGAAAGAGTGTTAGGTTTGAATTAAACTAAATTCCACCAAACAGAAACCTATCTTTTATCTGACTTAATTTTTGAATTAATGGTTTAGGTATTTAAATCTTTTTTTTTTATTTTAATAATCCAGTATTCTATGACTCAAAGCTCCAAACTAATATGGATTCCCGCCGGAGCAGTTTATCTCAAATTTTAAACATATTTTATATTTAGAATTCGAGCTCAAAATATCTAGTTAAAGAAAAATTAATTCCTACTATTTCATCTAACCTCTAAAAATAGAAATTTAAATCTTTTTATTTTGTTTTTGAGTGATTTAGGTCCCGTTTGATTTAACTGTTGAATGTACCTGGTAGCTATTAACGGATAGTTGTTGACTGATTGATATTAGTATTTAGTAAAACTAATTAAATTGTTATTGTTCGAATGTAAAATTATCAATAGAAATATAATTTATATTATTCGAAATATATATATTTTATATATGAATTATAAGTAAATAAAATAATTATTTCATATAATTATATACTATAGTTAAGATAATAAAAACAATTAATTATAAATAAAAATTTTATAAATATATATTTATATTTATAAATAAATTTAATATTATTTATACTTAATATATCAATTAACATATAAAGCAATTAGAAATATATTATATATTTTTTATTTAAAAATAAATAATATTACTAGTTTAAATATTATTATAATATTTTTTTATTTGTAATTATAAATAATTTATCGACTGAAAAATTCAATTTGAAGGAAATAAGTATTTTGTAATTAATAAAATATATAAAGACAATAAAGTCTAATTTAAAAATAAAATTGAATTAGCTTGCAACAGATGGTAAAAAACTCTAAAATAAAGTTTTTTTAAATAATAGCTGATTGATGTTAGAATCAGTTATCAACTCCTAATTCGAAAGTTTTACCAAATATATTGGTTCACCAATTAAAGTTAGCCGTTGATAGTTTAAAAAGCTATCAACTAGCTCTAATAGTTAAATCAAACACCCTCTTAATCTCACAATATCCACCGTGGCATTAAAAGATAAAAGGATTAGGGCATGCTTCTTCATAGCTCAAACTAAGTAGTTAAAGAATTAAAATGGGCCCAACTGTGAAAATGAAATGTGACTTTATACTAAAATTATGATATAATTTAATTAATAATAGTATTGTGACAAATGAGTTAAAGAATTAAAATGGACCCAACTGTGAAAATGAAATCTGACTTTATACTAAAATTGTGATATAATCTAATTAATAATAGTATTGTGACAAATGAGTATTGATAGGCTTTATTGTTGTTGGATTAGGAGATCCGCAGTTACCTTTAGGGGTTCGTTGTCGCGTATAGACGTATTATTGATACTTAATAGCTCAATCTATCGAGGTATTAATGTGTCTTGTGAAGCTCTTCATATCTGTCCACTGCTTAGTAGTGAGACTATGCGTTGCCATAATAAACCGTTGAGGTGCCCAACAAAAATCCACCACAAATTTTAAAAAATAAAGTTGTGCATATATTACAAACAATTGTTTTTGTTCCAGTGATAAATGCTTGATACTAACATTTATAACTCTTTTCCTTACTCAATTTATCTTATAGATTTGAAAGTAGTGACTTTCCTTGATTATGATAAACTAATTCCTTGCAAGCCAAATTATATTTTGGGGTTGTTATAATTTGAATTCAATGATATTGGAGTAAATTGCCTTTGAGTATATATATTTATTTGAGTTAATGAAAGCGATAATAAAATATTAGAAAAAACAACACAATATTTATTTAATTTGACAATTTTATTTCCATTTTTAGGAGAAATTTAATAAAATTAGATTAGATCAATTTGAATTCAAAAATTATTTTAAAATTTTCTTTTAGAAGAAAAATTGACTGATAATTCTACAAGTAAAAATTGACAGTTATTTGGGTTCTTTTAAAAGCTAATATAGACTTTAATAATTTCATTAATATTATATGTCTCGATTTATTTTGTAATAACTGCTTTAAAATATTTATACTTTAATCCAAATTGAGAATAAACATTTTAATGCATGTTGACCACAATTGGTAAAAAATGATCGGAATAAATAGCATTTTCTTCTAATAATTTTACGATGCTATTCTAAGGAAATATTCTTCTACTATATTTATCCTTAACAAAAATGAATTCGTTTTCTTTTTTCTAAAGAAAAATGAATGGAGAGCGCTCAGAGAGGTAACTCATTCAATGATCAGTTTGTTGGCAACTTGTAGCTTTTTTCAAGCTAAGCAAAACAAGGCCATGATCCACCTCTAAACAAACCTTTGCCCTATTCTGACCCGTGTAGTTTAGCTTCCAAATATCTAAAAAGAAAATTGTTTTTTTCCCCTTCAACAACCAATTAGTTTTGCTAATTACAACACCAAATTTACTATTAATTGCCATACACACCTCATAAATCTTGTAAGTCTTTTGTTATTTCTTTCTCTAGACAATCATAAGTTGTAAACAAACTCCAAATCCTTATTATTATTCTATTATCCCGTGGGCCTAAGGCGCTCAGTAGCAAGTTCCAGCAGTAACCCACCGCTGGCCAAGCGGTTCTGTCTAGAGACATAAGAGGCTTTGTCGCTGGTGGAAGGTGACAACCCCTCCCCATTAAAAAAAAAACCTCACCGCTCCTCTTTCGTGGCTACCTTACCCATTTATAGAGAAAAGCTCAGATCTTGAGCTCAATACTTGAATCCGAAGATGGGTTCTCAGATTTGGCTGAAAGGTTTGTTTTTTTTGCTGTGCATCTTTAGTTACAGTTTTTTCCCTGTGAGTTCACAAGATGGTAGTGCGAAAGGGACTGTTTTTATAGATGGTCAAACTGCCATTGGTAAGATTGATGAAGATTCCATTTGTGCCACCTTGGATTGGTGGCCTCCTGAGAAATGTGATTATGGTACATGCAGCTGGGACCATGCTTCTCTCATTAATCTGGTTTGTTTTTATTTTTCTTGGTAGCTCCATTCCTGTTTTTGAAGTTGTTTCTGATAATCAAATAGATGTCTAAATAGTATGTTCTTGTCTTCTTTTTTTTTTTTTCTGGGTTTCATTTAATATTGTCTTAAATATGGGCAATGCTTGATTGTTTTAGGAAGTAATTGCTCAAATGTATATTGGCTTATGAAGTTTGTCTTTTTTCCGCTAATGCAGGATCTTAACAACATTATTTTATTAAATGCCGTAAAGGGTACGAATACCTTCAGTCTAAGAACTTTCTTTTCTGTATTTCTCATAGCTAGGATTGTTTCTATTCTAAAATTTTAATTTCCTTTTTGGACAATGGTTCAGCCTTTTCACCATTGAAGATCAGACTGGGAGGCACTTTGCAAGATAAAGTCATATATGACACAGAAGATAATAAGAAACCCTGTAAACAATTTGTTAAAAATACCTCTGAATTGTTTGGTTTTACTCAGGGATGTTTACCCATGTACAGATGGGATGAATTAAATGCCTTTTTCAAGAAGTCAGGGTAAAACAATCTGTTACTGTCCACTTTCTCTTTACAATTCTAGGAGTTAGATTGACCGATCTTAACTCTGTTTTTTTTTAACTCAGGGCCAAAATTATTTTTGGTTTAAACGCTCTCACTGGGCGGTCCATACAGTCTGATGGTTCTGCAACAAGAGCATGGGACCATACCAACGCTGAATCTTTTATGAGATATACTGTCCAAAAGAACTATTCTATTCATGGTTGGGAGCTTGGTAAGAAAAATCTTCTTATATTATCATGATTTGGGATTATTATTGGTATCTCTAAACTATGAAGTAGTTGTTTAAGTTTGTATCATAAGAAATTGATTTAACTAGACGACTAAAAGAGTTTCTTTCCGCTGGTAAGGAAATGAATTGAGTGGGCTTGGAGTTGGAACAAGTGTATCAGCAGATCAGTATGCTTCTGATATAATCTCCCTATATAATGTAGTGCAAGATATTTACAGTGGCATCAAGCCTAAGCCTTTAATCTTAGCACCAGGAGGATTCTTTGATGCAAATTGGTTCAAAGAGTTTATCGATAAAGCAGGAAATTCTGTGGACGCAATCACGCACCACATATACAATCTTGGTCCAGGTATCTTTAATATAGGAGACTTCTACAATTTGACAGCTGAAATTGTAACTTCAGCTTGACAAATTTCAATTCCTTCTTTTTTTAAATAGGGGTTGATCAGCATCTTGTTGAAAAGATTCTCGATCCATCCTATCTTGATGGTGAAACTAATACCTTCAATGGCCTCCAAAGTATCCTCAAGAGTTCTGCAACTTCAGCAACTGCATGGGTTGGTGAGGCAGGAGGTGCTTACAACAGTGGCCAAAACCTTGTTTCCAATGCTTTTGTTTATAGTTTCTGGTACATTAAATCAGATTTATACTTTGTTTTTTCTGGTGAATTGCACAATTTTTCGAAATTCTTCAGTGATGTTGCTCATCGAAGTGAATCGGTGTTGGACAGGTACCTGGATCAGCTTGGAATGTCAGCAGTATATGATACAAAAACATATTGCAGACAGTCATTAATTGGAGGAAATTATGGTTTACTCAACACAACCACCTTTGTACCAAATCCAGACTACTACAGGTAATCAAATAATGAAGCTGTTTCATTCATGACCAATTTTTTGCTTAAATGGGTAGTATATGTGTCGCTACTCACATGGAATAGGATCCACTATATGGTGCACATACATCCAGTACAGACAAGACTTTTTCCTACATTTTAAAGGCTTTAACACTGAAACCAGGCTTTGAACTTATAACGAAAGATGTTTGGTCAATTCTGAAAATGACTATACATGAGGGTTAAAATCAAGAAGGGCATTAATTTCTTATGAAAGGCAATAGAATATGATCACACATTAATTTTTCCTAAGAGCAGCAATTACACATAATAGTACTTCATTAGCCTATCTGGATTCCTCCATGGTCAAAATGTAGATAAGCTTAAATAATTTCTTGATCCACACTGAAACCTCTGAAATAGCAAAGTTTTCTTAAGATCCTCAGTTTGCTCTCATTATTGCAGCGCTCTTCTTTGGAACCGGTTGATGGGACAAAATGTTCTAGCAACAAGCTTTTCTGGGACAAAGAAGATACGTGCTTATGCTCACTGTGCAAAAGAATCTGTAAGTGAATTATTACATGCTACAATTTATCAAACTAAGAAGCGACATTGCTTATCTAATTGAATATATCATCTTGCAGAAGGGAATCACACTACTGCTAATCAATCTAGACAACAGTACAACTGTTCAAGTTAATGTCAACTTTAACAACACAAAGGCCTTGTATCATAAACACAAGCATCATCATCATCATCATAGGTCCTATAAATCTCACACGTCTCATAGGAAAAAAATCATTCAGCTGCCTCAAGGTTCTGCGATTAGCAGCACAAGAGAAGAATACCATCTAACAGCAAAAGATGGTAATATACACAGTCAAACCATGCTTCTTAATGGGAACAGTTTAACTGTAAATTCATCAGGAGACATACCTAGCTTGAACCCAATTCTTGTAAATTTATCAGAGCCGCTAATTGTTGCTCCCCTCTCTATTGTATTTGCTCACTTGCCATTTGTTCTCCCTGCTTGCAGTTAAGTTGCACTAGGTGGAACTGAAATCAGTTTCTTACAATTATTTAGCAAATAATAGAATGAATGCAAATTTTACTTCTTTTTCATTGGTGAACAATACAGTGCCAAGTAACTCACTGAACTCAATATGGTACATTTAGAAACTTCTTGTTGTCCAAAAAGATGTTTACTTAGAAGCCAGACAATGGAAAAAAGGTGGAAAAGATCAAATTATGGAGCTGAAAAAACAATATGAACATATTACAGAGAAAATGAAAACTACATTGCGCAATTATCGAATTATAATAAACAGATCCTCTATCACAATTAAATACAGGAATTGCAACCTATATTTCTTTCTTGAAGCATACATTTCAATTTTCAGGTACTTTCTGGTAAAAAGAATGACACAGTATACCAAAAGGCTGATATCGTGTTTCCTACATATAATTTAGTGGCCAACTGCAACCACTTACCTAATCTACCAGAATATGATATCTTTAAATTACAACTTACAAGTGGGATCATATGCAACTGCACGTTTCCTTTTCTTTTCTCTCTCTCTCTCTCTCTCTCTCTCTCTCTCTTTCTCTCTCACTCACTCAGAAAACCAACATAAACTTCGGATCCAAGTCAACCTCCGTTTGAAAAATTTTGAGGCTTACTGCTTGCAAATGTCAACCACACAATTGTACCGGTCAAGTAGAAGAAAATTGACGGTGCAAATAATGACAGCTGCATAATACAAATATAATAAGCAAATTAACATCATAGGACAAAAGCAAATAAGAATAATATTTGAGCTTAATAAGTTGGCACGAGGGCAACTTACACTCCATGAGTGGGTTGTATCAAGAAGATAACCTGTCAAGGCGACACCTACAATTCCAGGAATTGCTCCAACAGTGTTTGTAATACCCTGAGTCCAAAAATACCAAAAGGGAAACTTCTCAATTTACTTTGTGAGAAGACATTTTTCTTTTGGTATTGAAGCTAAAACTTTAACTTGGTGACCGGCATTAGCAAAGTCAAATTATCCTGCATTGGAAATGAATATGACTTGGACCTTCAAATAAAAGCCTAGAAAAGTTGAAACTGAATATCAAAACAGTCCTTTGAAGTCATGGGATACTGGTGTGCAGTTGATAAGAGGAGGAATAATGCTGAAGTGCATGCAAGTAGTAATACACGCTTATGACATGTATCTTTTTAAACTGTTAATAGAAAATAAAATAAAATAAAAAAATCCCAGCTTACACTTAGAATTTGGGATTGCATGTTTACATACCAACAGTATACTTGCATATTCAGGAGACATATCTTGATGTGTACAGTACAGTCCTGCTCAAAAGGAATAGATCCCAATTAGTAGTCAACCCACAAAACATAAGTAGTAAAAGCGAATCCTTTAAAGTTTCCCGAATAAAAAATAGTTTGAGATTCATGTGATTTATTACCAGACAGGGCAAAGCTTGAGAGAGCCAAGCCACCAGTCAGAATCCCCACAACCTCCCAAGGTGGCAGTCCTAGATCCACTGAGGAGAGAGTCATGCAAACAGCTGGAGACAAAAATGCAACTGTTTGGCATATCTTGCGCACCTACAAGAAATGATCATAAAAATAAAAAACATACGTAGACATGTAAAGTAAAAGGCCATCTTATTTTGCCAGCATCATATTCAAAGTGGGCCTTTGAATCATTGGATTAGATTATGGACCGAATAGTGTCTTGAGTAGGTGTGCTTGTTTTCAAAATGGCTTAAAATATTTGGATATTAACCCATTACATTTATAAATTACCCCTTTCTGTTTCAGCCCACCAATGATGTGGGATTGTTATTTCCAATACTTCCCCTCAAATGCAATTGGGTTCACCTGGCTGATCAGTGACAGTTGAAAAAATTGATCTAAAACGAGTCTTAGGTCCTTAAATTTTTCCACCACCAAAGTGAACCTTCAAATCATTGAGTCAGAGTGTAGACCAAATTGCAATTGAACTTGAATAGGTGGGCCAGTTTCCAAATTACCCCCTTACACTTATAAATTGCCCATTTTTGTTTCACCCAACTGATGTGGGATTGTTATTTCCAACATATTTGCCAAATTTTTGAAAATCTATAACTGATTTAATATCTTGGACAGTTACTGGTAAGATCAGGAATTCAGGATTACAGGTATAACAAATTAACTCATGTCTGTACTTACCGTAGTGGTTTCAACTCCATTGGTGATTAAGTTGTCAGCAAATTGTGCAGCGATGCTAGTCACAAAAATTGAAGCCAAAGGTGGAAGGATGGAAACCTGAAATCATGGTTCCCGCATTATGCATGAGCACAGTTCTTACAAATGTTCAAGATAATTGAACAATGGGATATTCTGGCCATGCCATGTTCAGACGCCTAGTGGGAAACAGCTTATTGAGATTATGGAACTTCTTGAACAAAGATAATACAGAGATACAGCAAATATAGAAAATAACAATGGAATAAGATATTACGCTAAATAAAATTCATAGGTCAACAGAACAAGGAACAAATTCACCCCAAAAAAGTTTGGATAAACAGTGGATTAAATGATGGCATGCTATGAAGTAAACTCATCAACTTCCAGACCTTTTCAACACTATAAATGTACAACATTAATCAGATAAAGAGAAACTGTAAATGAACCTTTTATATGATGAGTATTTTTCCATATGCCAGCGACTTTAAATTTCTACTGCTCGGTTAGGTAAACATGTATTTCTCCACAAATTATTCCCCCACAAATTTTTACTCGATCTTTTAACCATTTTTGGCATCAAAAGATTCATGCGACGATTTGGATTTGAAGAATGTGTCCTGTTACATGATAAAAAAAATCTAATACCCACATGCAACATTGAACCATAAGACTCTTGTACATGAGAAGCACTATGCTTGCACTCTTAGCTTTCCAAGTCTTTTTTGAGGCCATAAAATATTAAGAAGAGAAAAGAATATACTTACCCATGCAGCTTCTGTCAAATTTAGGTTCAGCTCCTCACTGCATGACATGTAGATTCATGAATAAGCTTCTTCGATACAACAAGATAATGATATGGAAACTGAAGTACATATGCTAGATGCTAAGCACTCTGTATAAAGAGTAATTTAATAAGGAAATCAGTAGTCAGAAGAAAAAAAGGATAAAAAAAATCACAGCTTAACCATTTCAAAAGGACTGCCTTCAGAAAAATACAGGCAAGTGCTGACATCAACTTGAGGAAATTATGAGTTTAGATGATATTGCAAAATTACCTAAAATAAGAAGGAAGCCAAGACAAGCAAGTATAGTGACCCCAACTTCCACAAAAATGAGCATAGATCATTGCCCACACTGCTCGAGTCTGGAAAAATCCATTCCATGGTACATCCTGTCATAACAAAGCCACTAAGGATTGTGAGGGCAATATAGTGAGAATAGATCTTTGAGGATGTCTCGAATTGTCTATTGCATTCCAATAGCATTAGTACTAAGTACCATAACTAACCAATAAAAAACTCAAAATCAATAGGAAACATGGCATTCCTGAATTTATCTGAGGATAATTAAGTACATATGAGCAAATAGCAATATTACCAATCCATGGTCTTGGTCGTTGTTATAATCAACAGTGGAGCTGAAAAAGGAAGAATTTAAGTGGATGTTGTTATTGCCAACAATGGTTGGGGTATTGAGTAAAATCCTAAACTCTAACTACTTATGTTTCGATTAACAGATCTGTCCAGCCATTCAACTTTAGTGTCATTATAATTGGTCAAATTATAGGTCTAGCAGACAACTTAATGACTAATTAAGTAGTTCTGTACAGAAGTGAAATGTTCTCCATGAAGATAAGGTCTGACCCAGATACAGTGGAACTACAGTTCTTTAAGATTTCTTTTTGTCTCTTTAATATGACTGGCAATGTAAATGAATCAAAGTCCAGCCCCATCCATAGAAAATACATGTGTTCTTGGGTTTGGACACTATATGAGACGAGAATAAAACATAAATGTAGCCAATTAGTTGAAAGAATCGGAAAAATACATAAATCAGAACTGTATACAAAGTGATGCAGAATCTTTATGATGTCCATTTGCATTAGTTATTGATGGATGAAATTTTGACACATCATAGACAACTAAATTTTCCTGGTTCTGTACAATATTTTGATGGAGTACCTTTCCGTAACATGATCCATAGCAAAGCAATTTCAGTGACATGTAAAATATACTCTCATGTACAAATCACAGTCACCACTTTTTGAAAGCGTTAGATACACAAAATAACATTTAGAAAAGATAGGACAATAAAGCAACATGCCTTCAGCGAGCTGCCCAACTCTTCAAGAGAAGTGTACCCCATTTTTTCCAAAGAAAAAGCCTGTCGATCTGTCAGACATTAAGAGGGAATGCCCACACATAAAAAGATGGGATAAGTATGGGTCAGAGAAAGCATTCACCATTCACGACAAACCAAAACCAAGTTCCATAAATCATCACATGTTATCATCATTGAATCAATTCGAATCTAGTTCCCATTAGCTAGTCAACCATCCATAATCTTTATGACCATTCTGTCTTCAAACAGTTAGAAGATCGTTTCCAAATATAAAGGCCAGCTTTATTCATTAAACAAAAAATATTCAGTACGGTAGAGTTGAATTACTCACTTAATGTGGGTCCAGCGGCATTTGACGTTTGTTTCTCTTCAAGAAATTGAAATGTTAAAAACCTTCATAGTTTTTGGTGGTGGCAAAAGAACAAGTAAGTCAGTTCTTCAAATTATTGGCAAATAATAAAAATGAACATGCAAATAAAATTATCCAAGGAAAGCCTGATGCTCAAATTCACTGTCATTGAGAGATACATAAGTGCAGGCATACATGTACTCCATCACAACTACTTACCAAGCTATTCCAAGGAAGCTAAAAATGTAAAATACAGATTCCCAACCAAAATTCTGAATCAAGGGAGGAGCCAAAAGAAGCCTGCATGGATTTTCTTCTTAATGTTAGAAATGACAATCAAATGGAAACCTGACTACTTAGTCAAACTACCAAAGTTAGCATAGCACAAATTTGTCAAGATACATATGACGGACTTACAACTAATAAATCTTTACTTCTGCAGTTTCAAAATATGGATAATGTCCAACAATTCTTAGCAGATAAATAAAATTCTGAACAATTACATAACTATGGCCCACTGAAAAATATCACCAGCAAAAACTTCCATTAAAAGCTATACAATTAGCCAGATGACCACTTAAGAAAAATTATTGAAGTACAAGGCACATCAAGGGGCCAAGGGCTCTTGAAAGCTAGTGCATGAAAGAGAAAGAGTTTAAAAGATGGACCAAAATTCATAATATAATAACCTTAAAATTATATAATAAAATTACTAATATTCATACATAAATTGTACATAAACTTAGCACAACCATTTTCAAAATCCAAAATAAAGAATGAAATTAAGATGCTGAAGAGACTTAAATTAACAATCCTAATCATACTAAATAGCAGTAATCCGTAAAACAACAGAAAGACATAGTTATCCTTGAACTCAACATAATCTTTTTCACTGGTTAATTGATTTGGCATCATTCAGCCTTCTTTTCAACTCCACCAACTCCAGCAACACCATCCTATTGATAATAAAAAAATCTAACCAATTCAACTGTTTTCTTTAGCCATTTTGTTTTGGTTTTTTTTTTTATTTGATGTAGTGTGGTTGGTTGATGAATTAAATTCAATATTTATTTATTATAATAATAATGACACTAAAACAAGGATGATATTAACAAGGCACACCCTTGCTTTGCGGTGTTCTTGACTCTAAGCGCATGACTTAGCTCCTAGGTGTGTGCCTCATAAAGAAAGTATGCCTTTTGCAAGTTGAGCAAAAAACTAGAGCCTGATGAGCCTTGAGCCCAGAGTGCCCTTGTAACTATTATTAAGAATAAAAGAAGAATCCATAACAACATTAATAGTATGCATGTATAAGTATTATAAAGATATTTATGAAGTTTGGCCAATTTAAGATGGTAAGTTTTCTGAATAACACTCTTAGAAAACACAATACATAAGTTTAGCTTCATCTTAACGCAAATTCCTCTTCTTCACTGACAATCTAATTAGTCAACAGACTCAACACATTGGTACTGACAGTGGTCAAGGTCTGCAGTTAGATTTTATGTGCAAATTACATCAATCACAAGTACTTCTTCAATAAAAAGGAGAGTTTCAATCTCAAACCAGATCCAACAAAACATACCCAGAAACACTTCCTACACTTAGTCCACCGAAGACAAATGCGACAGCCCGTGAGCGTTCTTCCAAAGGTATTGACCTGCACATATTGGCTTTATCAAAGGAGAAAAATGAACTCCACATGATCTCTTCATCAAGAGATTGGCCCTATGATAAGGTCATACTGGGAGCATAAAAATACATAGAGCATAAGCAGAAAAAATTAGTATCCACAGTATGAAATCAGTCAAGGCTGAAAATTGTACTTTATCAAGACTCTTGTTTCAAAAGAATAAAAAATAATTACATTAAATATTTCAATATCTAAAAGTTCCATATTTGATGTTAACCTGACAAACACAGGCTCCATTACTAGACAACGAAATATACATGACATCCTATTCAACTTCAGAATATGTGGAACAGGAAAAGGATGAAGACTAGATAAATGTGGAAAGGATAAATTATTGCTGTATGCCAGTCTTTATACATGCTTTCACCTATATTATGCAACTGTCAAAGGCAGTCCGATCCCATTAACAGCAAAAATAGTCCCAATAAATGTAGCAGATAGAATTAACATCTCACAGATGGTACAAATTAATGAGAGTATTTCACTAATGCCTAAAATTGTAAAAGTAACTAACCGACCCAAAAAAATTGATAAAAGACAAATTTTACCTTTTGCCTACCAAATTTAATATAATTTACATCCCTAAGCCCACAAGGATTTTCATGAGAATAGCAATTCAAATAATGCATCAGAAGGAAAAGGTAAAAGAGTGATTCGCAGCAATTCATCAAAGGGAGGGGGAAGTCAGTAAAAGGGGTATCTAGACATTAACATGAATAAAAAATGCAACAATAAATTATATACTCTTTTTTTAAATCTAAGCATCATAAATAGATGATGTCATACATGCCTCGCAATAAGGTCAGTTGCAGCTGATGGGGAAACACCTTCTCCTATTCCAACCTAGATTTGAAACAGAAAAGCAACACTTCTTAAGCAATGTGAGAGAAGGTATATAACCAAGGGTTTACGAATGAGGCATTTTGATGGACAAGAAGATCCAAAATAACCAAGTTTGGAAGAATTTATTATAATAGTAGAAAACAAAGTTCAGTCAAACATGAACTAAGAGTAAACATTCCATGACAATGAGGAAGTCTACCAAACATGCATGCAAAGTTATAAATTATGGACTGGGCAGATGCAAATTGGAATATAAAAGGGAGGATTCAGAAGAATATCTAATACCAGAATTCTTGTAAAGATAAGTCCAGGCATAAATCCAGCAAACCAAGGAACGAGTGCAGTTGCCAATGACCAAGTCAATACCCCAATTTCAAGAACTTTTCTGCAAGAGTTAAAAATAATAATAAAAAAGAGATGTGTATGCTACATCACACATCCAAAACCTAGAACAAAGGTTAAAGTTAAACACTTGCAGTATATGTAATATCCTTAAGCATGGCTTTCATGAAACAGAAGCATAAATCATTATTAGAAGAATGCTGTTTCAGGCATGGATAAAGGATTCGAGAGTGGTAAAGATTGTAGAATGTCCATATTAATATGATTAGGATCTCACAATTTATGAGCAGTCGATGCTCCCAAAGACAATGAACTGTTTGGAGGAACCAATGCAACAGCACCATGATAAGTTACCTTAGATTGTATCAAAATACAAGATTCTCAACCAGTCCTTTCTTTTCAAGATAATCTAGGCTTGTAAAAACAACTCTACTAGTGGATCAAGAATTCCCAACTAATCCGTTATTTTCAAGATTACAGTTTTAAGTTCTTTCACCATTTCTATTCAACCATATGAACTTGTCGTCTATTTCAAGGCTTCAATTTAATTGTCTCACAACTAGAATGCAGAACTTTCAAACACTTACCAGGCAATCAAACTAATAGATCATTCGACTAGATGTCTTGCCTATAATTATGCATGCATACATAATTACATACATATTAAACAATATAGCTTATCTATTGGTAAATTGTAAACTCAAAGACACTAATATTTATCTTTCTTATAACATTGGTTGGATGTGAATTCAGGTTTATAAATCAATAACTGAAAAAATGCTGTTCTTCCCTTCTAACGTTTGAATAGCATCAGGTAAATTTCGTCAAACAATATTTGTAATTAATTTCAAATTTATAGAAGCATAAAACATGCATAATTATCATAAACTAACCTCCCCCCAAATATCTTGGCCAGCCAACCGCCTGGTAATTGGCTTAATGCATAACCCCAAAAGAAGGAAGATTGCACTAGCCCAGCCACCGAAGCATTCCATCCAAACTGGTGAGACATTGGAATAATTGCAACACTCAAGTTTACCTGCCCAATTAAGTAAATGGATTTAAGAAAAAGGACGATTAATCTAATTCTAAACGGTCTAACAACTAGCTGAGCATTGAGCAACATTAGGAAACTGGACTTCCTGATTCTGTCCTTTATGTTTGATTTATTCCTTATCCTTTTAACTAAATAGCTCAGAGGTTGCTCTTGTTGCAAGTGGTTATATTTCCAGAGAGTCTTCATAACTAACATAACTGTAATCACCGCCAAACTTGGACTAGACCATTCAATGCCTTCTTATTCTTCTTCATTTTAGAAGACTCCAATTTTGAAATCAGTCCAAAACTGCACAACTAGGGAGATACTCATTCCCTCTCGACAAACTTAGAGCATCACTAGAGAAATAAAAACGCACTATAAACTGTAAAGAGTGAAAAATTTTCGTCGCCCTGAAAAGGATAAGAAAAAGAAAAGAAGACCCACCTTATCCATATTACAGATAACAAAGGCAAGGGAAGTAGTGGCGATAAGTTTATATCTCTGAGGAATATTTTTCCATGGCGGCCAATTCCAATCAAAACCCAATTCTTTTGACCCAGAATTCGAAGTTGAAATCCTCTGTTCCAATTCATCCACTCGCAGGCCACTGAGAACATCGGGGACCTTATCATTTTTTCTAACATTGTTTTTCTCCTTGACGCTACACAAAATCGTGAATTTCAAGCCGTGTTTAGAGGGAAAAAGCTGCAAATTTTTGTGCTTGAAGGAGGAATTGTTAAAGAAAGAAGCATGCGTGTTTGTATTGTGACAAAGAAAGCAAAAGTTGTCAGCTTTTAGAGTAAATTTCGCCATTTCAGCCTCTATCTAAGAAGGAAGAAGCGAATATTAAGGGAAAAGCAAAATAGAATGAGGAATATAAATAAGTGATAAGTGAAAGGAAGGAAGCCATGAGAAAATTTCCAAGGATTTGAGGTTGCCACGGAGGAGGTTGCTTGTGGTTCTTGAATTTTGTTTTGAGGAAATTTGACTGAGCTCCGATTTTTAAGTTTTATTTACAAAATTACCTTCATTCTTTTTCTTTTCTTTTCTACTAAAATTTTTTTCACTTTTATCTAATTTTTAAAGACTAAATTATAAAAAAAATTTATGAACTTTACATTTTATTGCTGCTGTAATCAATTCTTTAAAAATTTAAATTTAATTATATATATTTTAGATTTCGTAACAAATCTTGTTTCGGATGAATCATACTTCGTTCTAAATCTACGTGACAATGATATGTAAAAAATATAAAACAATGACGTGGAAAATACAGTAGAGCTAATGTGAAAAAAAAATTGTCACATTGGTATATAAAAAAAACAACATTGTTTTGCACTTCAAATTGCTATTTCTACCAAACTAAAATGATATTGTTTGATTAAGAGATGGACAAACCATATTATAACGAGATCTATTTTGAGAAAGTGGCGATTTTAAAAAGGAGATTCGTGGATCTATTTTTAACGAATATAGTTTTTAAAACGATACTATTTTGGATTTTATACCCATATGACAATTTTTTTTATCAGTTTTTATTGTATTTTCCACATTATTATTTTATATTGTTAATATTTTTTCATATCATCGCAATGTAATCTCATAGTGAAGTACACTCTACTTGAAGCAAGATTTGCTACAAAATCTAAAATAGATATAATTAAACTCAAATTTTTAAAGAATTAGTCATAACTGTGATAAAATACAAAATTCATAAGTTTTTTTTGTAATTTAGCCTTTTTAAAAATATGTTCATTCTATTAGCTACGATGATGCGAATGAGAGAAAGTTATGATTCGATGAGAGTAGATGAAGAGAACTCCAATTTGACATGTTGATTTCATGACTGATGGCGGTGGTCTGTCTTTGATAGGGATGGCAGAGGTAGTGGCAAAAGTTTATTGGGTTGGTTTGAGGTAAGTGGCTAGTCTTCAGTAAAGACATCGACTGAGTGAACAGTGGAGTTTGTATCTGGTGGCTCCTTTAAAAAAAAAAAACAAAATTTTCTGTGTTAAATTAATGGAAAAATTTCTAGTTGGCTATGAAAATAATCATTCAAGAAAATATGAGTGTTCAAAGTAGAATATTGGTTTGATATTTTTTTTTGTGAAAATTACTAAGGTATATCTAAAATATACCCGAGGTATACCCAAAGTATTCTCATTGATTTCCCATAAGTATATCGAAAATATTTTAATATATATATATATATATATAATATTCATAAAATTAAATACATAAAGAAATTAAATATTCATAAAATTAAATACATAAAGAAATTAAATGAATATGTATTAATATAAGAAATAAATTTTTATTAATAAACTAATAAACACTTAATTTATTTCTAATGAATCTACAATTTATAACAAATGAACATATTTCAATAAATTAATAAATTTTTATTTTATTACTAATAAACCTACAGTTTATAACAAATGAACTCATAATTTATAAACTATATTTTACTGACAGATTTATAACAAATGAACTTGTCTCAATAAACTAATAAGCTTTTATTTTATTCCTAACGAACCTACAATTTATAATAAATGAACATTTTTCAATAAACTAATGAACATACCTGCAAACGGATAATATATATTTACAAAATTATAACTGTGTGTTTAATAGCTATGTAAATTTATTTTATTTATAAAATTACCACCGTTTGTCAAATGTGTAATGGATTTATGTGAACAGAAGTTGGCGGAATAACAATATAGACTACTGGGTACTATTCAGGATCTGGACCAGGCTTCCCCTTTGCGAGATCCAATATGTGATTTCCCTGCTTTGGCTTACAAGATCGAAAACCTTTCTATTAATTTTAGGTAAAAATTATTATTTATCACTTGACATTTGATCTATTTGTATTTGTATTTTGGGGAAACGACATCAGATACTCAATTTTAAAGAATTTTTCTGCTTATATGGGCGTTTTTGTCACTTGACTTGAACCTCTCCCCGCTTAATCTTTTTTCCAAAATGACCGTTTTCATTTCCATTGCAAATCACAAAGGGATTAACAAACATCTGGTCATTAAATCGCTCCATGAAAATAATCGAAAAGTCATGTAATGGTGATGGCAGAAAGACTACTTTCAGGCCTTGTCTTCGCTGCTACAAAGTTGGCAAGAATCGACATTCCTTCTTGTCTTTCTACAGAATAAAACCATTACAACCCACATTAAAGTTTTAACAATTCTTACCATGTTGGTCATTGACTCAAATAATAAATAACAATTTTGCAGGGCTATAATCACTGAACGTCTGGTGCAAAGGTGAAAAGCAAGCAAAGAGAGCGAGAAAGATAAAAGAAACAGTATAATATATCAAAGGAAAAACAATTGTAGAACATAAAGAAGAAAAGAAAAGAAACGCATATTGCCAAGGAAGAGGAGAGAACGTGAAGTGCTGCTATGCATTAAATTGCCTTTAGCCAAAAATAGCTGTTAGAATAGAAGAAGAAATAATGGGAGCGATGAGAGAGATGGTGGACTGGTAAAAAGAAGAAAAGTGAGAGAAAATTATAATTCTTATTTCTTTTAAATTTGTCACCTCACTTACATAAAAAGGAAACAATTTTTGCATGTTCTCCAAATGCGAGACATGCATTAGTGGGTTTGTTTTAATTAATATTAATTAGTTTAATTAATCTTGTTTAGATATTAATTCTACCAAAATTTCAATTTAGTCCTCATTCTTTTTTCTTTAGCAATTTAATCCAAAACTATATTTTAATTCCTTCAAGCCCTAAACTAATTAAATTTCTACAATTAGAGACACAATTATTTACATTATAATTTATTATATGTAACAATTCTCTCGGTTTTACCATTTAACCATAGAGCAAAAGCTATATTCGTTTGATTTAACTCCAATTTTTGACTCTGCTCAACTAATTATTGATAAATATATATTTTTTAATATCTCACTTTTATTTGATCCAAAATTATATTTCAGTCATTCTACAGCTATTCCGATCACTAATGCACTAATTTTCTAATTCATATGTCACATTTGGTCTCAATATGCACACATTTGAATAATTGGTGTCTAATAATAATAATAGTAGTAGTAAAAATAAAAATAAATACAGTTGTGTTATATGCATGCTATATGTTGCTTATATATGAGTTATATCTATCAATACATGTAACATAAATATAGCACAAGTATAACCAAGTTATAATATATGATGCAGTTTGAATTTATCTATGCATAAAATATTATATGTTAGTTATATACAGGTTATATGTATAGCGAGTGAAGGAATTCTTCCCGATCAGCCCTCAAATGGAGGTTTCCAAAGTTCAAACTGTTCAGTTCAAGGTTTTTCAACCCTTTGAGTCTATTTCTGATATTAGATTTGAGAAAAGAAGTCAGGAAATAAAAGAACCAGAGAGAGCAATCCTGACGTGCAATTTTTTATTTCCTAATCAGCCCTCAAACAGTAGTTCTCGAAGTTCAAACTGACCAGTCCAAGATTTTTTGACTCTCTAAGTCTATTTTTTGGTGTTATATTTGAGAAATGAACCCAGAAAATAAGAGAACCAAAGAGGGCAATCCTGATACATGATTTTTTATTTCCCTATCAGCTTTCAAACGGTGGTTCCTAGAGGTCAAACCGTCCGGTCCAAAATTTTTTGACTCTCTGAGTCCATTTCCGATATTAAATTTGATAAAGAAAGTTGGGAAATAAAGATCCAGAGAGGGAATCCTTGATGCACGATTTTTTTATTTCTTGATTAACTCTCAAATGGTAGTTTTCAAAGCTCAAATTGTTCAGTCTGAAATTTTTTGACCTTCTGAGTCCATTTTTCAGTGTTAAAATTGCAAAAGGAATCTAGAAAATAGGAGAATCGAAGAGGGTAATCCTGATGCGCAATTTTCTCCTTACCAATCTTATAAATCTGGTTAGATTTTGGAAAAACTAATATTATTGAAGTGATGAGATGGAAAACTAGTTGTTGTCCGAATTTTGTGATAATCATAGATTATTTTGGTGGTGAATGGAATTGATAGTGGTGTAGGGAGAAGAAGAGAAGAAGAAAGAGAGAAGAGACATAACAAGATAAAATTGAAAATGAAAAGGGAAAGGGAAATTGAAATTTAAAAAATGTGGGGTTGAAATTTGAAATTCCTCCCTAAAAGAAGATTTCTGTCCAAAGCCCTAGTATTTTTACAAATTTTCTTTTCTATTTTATTATATGCTAGTAATAAATCCTCCCATTAAGTTTTATATTAGAAAAATATTAGATTGTGGTGAAATAATAAAAAAAAATTATTATTTACTCCCTAAAATTTGATAGTACCTATATAAATTTGATCTATTGTACTATTAACTTGAAGTTTGAGTTAGGGGTGTGCAAAACCAAACTGAATCGTATGTTATTCGGTTTAGTTTGTTTGATTTTCAGTTTATTCAGTTCAGTTTGATTTTAAATATTCAGAAACCAACTAAACCGAACTAACCGAACTTTTATTTACATATATTATATAAATAT
Source organism: Balakata baccata (assembly GCA_949630135.1). Taxonomy (NCBI): domain Eukaryota; kingdom Viridiplantae; phylum Streptophyta; class Magnoliopsida; order Malpighiales; family Euphorbiaceae; genus Balakata; species Balakata baccata. Next base: position 7,631 of record CATIWF010058073.1, on the reverse strand, counting down.
TTTTAATGATTTATTACAATTTTTGATAAAAAATTATAGTTTATAATATTTTATTATAATTTATGGTAGTATAAAGTTATGAACTATGAAAATTTATTTTAATTTATGTTAACTAATTTTAATTTGGTGTAATTAATAAAGTTATAATAATTAGTTTTAATTTATACTAATTTATAAAGTTGTGATAATTAATTTAAATTTATGATGATTCATAAAATTATGGTAATTAGAGTTGATGAAGCAATGATTATATTAATTATCATAATTTATACTATTTTATCTTAATTTATAGTTATATTATTTAATTATAGCTTATATATTATATTTGATAAAGTTATGATAATTGGTTAAATTTTATAATAATTAATAATGTTATGATATTTGGTTCTAATATATTATAATTGATAAAATATAGTAATAATTATAATTTATATAAATTTAATTAATTAGTTAACAAAACTGATTAAACCGAACCAAAATATTTCGGTTCAGTTCAAACCGAATCGAATGCTCATCCCTAGTTTGAGTTATTGTAACAGTATATCAGAGCAAAAAAATAATATTTTCTGATAACGGTAAATATTTTAAAATTTAACAAAAAAAAACTACATATTTAACAAAAATAAAACAGAGTGAGTCAATCACATAAATTTTGAACTTCATAAAATATTACTACAATATATCAAATTTCAAAAAGTAAATAATATTTTTTCCTTAATTTTATTGAAACCTCAAATTATTAATCCTCCAGCCCAAAAAAAAAAAAATCTCACCTCTTTTTTCATCTAAATTAAAAAATTAAGTATTGTAATGCGGTAATTTTTTACTGTTTCTCCATTGTGTCTTTCAATTAAACTACGTAAAAGATAAAAAAAAAAAAAAATTTAAATAGACATTAAATATTTGACAAATAGTGGAACACTATGCCAAATCAATAACATTAAATTTTATATAAATTAAATTTTTTTTCACTTAAAAAATGAAAAAAAAAATTTCTTAATTATAAATTAATTAAATAGTAATGTGAAAAATAAGTATAAAAATAATAAATGAAACTATATTTTGAAACTGCAAAAATTTTTTGAACTGTGCTATTCGTTGATTTTTGTGAAGTTAGTTTTTGTCTTTTTGCTTAAGAAAAATATATATTTTAATATCTCTTGGTATGCTGCACGATATTAAATTAATTTTATTTAGACGTTACTTGTTTAAAAATGTTTTTTCCAATAAATTTTTAGTTGGATTATATCTATTATATTATCTATAGATTAATTAATCATTTAATAACATATATACATAGATGAAGTTAGACTTATTTTAATGAGGTAAAATATTACATAAATTACTAAAATATTTAATATCAACTATTTATATTTTTTCATCCAAAACTATTGCATAAAGAGTTATTTATAAAATATATATCATCTTCGATCACAAAATTTTATACGTCGCCTTCTCATATAATAAAATTCATCTATAATTGAATCTGTACTAAATTTTTTGGCAATTTTATTTTCTACATATGTGACTTAATAATTTGCAAGATAGTCATCTTCCATTTTGTATCGAAATTTTGTCTTCACAACATTCATAGCTAAAAATGAGTGCTCAGTTGTTGTAGTAGAAACTATTGATCCTATATTGGGTGAGATTAAAAAACTAATAGAGTTTATAGTGGTTTATACAATCTTCTAATTTTGAGCTGGCTTTTCAGAAAATTTAAGTTCAAATTCATTACTTATTGAGTTTTACATAGTATAAGAGCCAATATTTTACGAGCAATATGATCTGCTATACTTTCACACTCTAGGTGACCCCCCCTGTGTTGTATTCCCATAGTGGACCTGAGTGTGAAAAGGAGTATTGGATCTTACATCGGGTGAAATTGGAAAATTAATAGAATTTATAATAGTTTAGACAATTTTCTACCTTTGAATTAGTTTTTAAAAAAAATTAAGTTTAAAGCTCATTATTTACTAAATTTTACAGAAACAAAATAGTCAAAATGAGGCAAATCAATCAGTTAATCAAAAGATAAATTGCAGCTTTTCTTGTCTTCTCTAATCCTTGGCATGGTTTAGAAATAATAGAAAAATTCTTCAATTCAACATGTTGAATAACATCTAATTGATAATATTGCAATTGAATCTTCACATATAAATTCTCTTGTTCTATAAAATCTGCAGGATAAAATGTATCTACAAGATTGCATGTACTATCTACATTGAACAACTTATAATTATTTTTCAGATCTAGAGTAGAACTAAGTACAAATAATTCCATTGCATCGTTATTGAACTTATTATTCAATTCTTGCAATTGTTTATCTATTATATCAATAAATAAATCATACTAATAATGGTGACCAATGAAAATATTAGTCTTCTTAAAATAAGACCTACCTCGATGGACATTCATATTTAGAATATCCAATTCATGCTTGTCACAAAATAATTTTACTTTCTAAATAAATTTTTTCTATCCGAACTCATGTTCTGAATCAAAATTTTGTAGTAGAAACTAAATCAAGAACATTCGGAATTAATTGAATCACGTGTCGGCATGGGAAAAATTAGTGGTGGTCCGAGTGGAGTTTGACGGCATGGGAAAGCAAGAAAAAGAGAAATAGTTAAACATTTAGGTTTTATTGTAAATCTTGAATTAAGTGGGTTTTAATCAAGGTTATTAAACATAGATTGATCAATGAACAAGAAAAGACAGTAAGTCAAAAATTTTATGTTCAATCGAGATTGAACTGGAATTGAAGTGATCTACGTAAAATTTTTAAAAAATATAATATATCCTTAATTTAATTAATATATAATCACATCCACATTAAAATAGAACAAAATTAATACTAAAACTTGAAAAAAATTGTTCTAATATTTTTTATTTTTTTACAAATCAATATAATAATCATTATCTTAGGTGATTGTAACGTACATTTTCATTAAATTTATAGTTTTCATTTTTTATATAAAACTCAAAATATATAATTAATTTATAATATTATAGGCTCATAATATATATATATATATATAACTTTGTGACTGATTAGAATTAGTATTTTTATACCAATATTAAAAATTTATGATAAGAGATTCTATTAATTATGTGTTTTCATTTTTAAATGATTTTTTATAAAAAATAATTTATTTGATATATAGTATAATATATTTATATAAAAGTTTTATAAAACAAAACAAAGTAAAACATTTGGCCTAACTGATTAATTGTTTCCAGTCATGCTAATGGTTGCAAGGTCAAACCGTAGCACGAGCAAGTGGCAGTAATTTTTTTTCAAAAAGGCAAGAACCCGTTCGCGGGTCAATCAACCAGATCGGTTCAAGGCTCGATTCCTAATTAATCCGATCGAACCAGCCAATCCAGTCCGGATTTGATAGTTTTTATTGAATTTTTTATATTATAAAATTAATTTTTTAATTCTTACTTTTTTATAGGCTTTTTGAAAGGTTTATTTATTTTAGATAATTACCCCACTTAACCAATTTTTGAACAATATTTCATACATATCCAACTATTTCATTAAATCCACAAACAATCACAAATAAAAAAAATATTACCTAAATATCCAAACTCATTAATACACTCAACTCCCAATTTTTTGGTCCTAATCAGCACATAATTGATATTACCTCATATTATTTAGTTTTCCAAATGTTTCAAAACTTCATTTCGGGCCATAATATCATATTTCTCAGTCATCGCTCTCACTCTCCCTTGCTGCTCCAAACTTTGAGCTGCCCTTAACTAGTTTCGCCGCCCATCATCTAAAAACGTTGCAATCATCCACGCTGGCCATCATTATAACCGCATATCATTACCGCCGCTCTGAACCAGTCCCTCCATCCCGAAACATAATCATTCTTGTCGCCGCCCTTAACTAGTCCTGCTATCCCCAGTAGCTTATCAAATTCAAGGTAAATGGGATTACAGTGACTAGTATAGGAGAAGCAATTTTCATGCTTTAGAAACATTCAAGGTTCCTTTTTTGTTTTCCGTTTTTTGCTATGATTTGCTGCTTTTAGTTAGTTTTGTAAAATGGGTTTCAAACTGGTACTTTGATTGTTGACTGGTTTAATTGGATTTTTATAGTGAAATTTGCAATTTTGAAGAGATTTGTGCCTTTTGTACTTTCTAATGGTAGAATTGTTCTCCATTTGCATTTTTGTGGCACTGATTGTTGATCGTTTATATTTTTTTCCGATATAATGAGCTCGACCCACTTGGAATACTTTTGTTAGAACATGCGGAAAATATGATGCAATATTAGGATATCATAACAATTAAGTGGGATTCTAAGTTCAAACACTATTACTACAGCTGTATGTATTTTTGCATCATTGTTTTCATTGTTGGCAAATTTGCCTTTGTGACAACATTTTGCATTCGATTGGAATGACAAAAAATTATGATTGTTATGGCTTTTGTGAAATTTATGTTCTTTTTGTTTAAGTAATGTTGCTTATGTTCAATTGATTTTTGGAATGAATTCTGTGAATTTTTTTTTTTTTTTGGAAGTGTTTGATTAGGGAAATATGACAAGAATATACGAATTGGGTGGAAACAAGATACAAGTTGTTGATTAAATGGGAGGACCAGTGTGAAATTGTTTGTGATTGTAATTGATTGATGAACAATAACATTAAATCTCGATTGAAGTCAGGTGTAGGATTGAAATCCCTTGCAAGACAGATTGTCTTCAGGAGGTCCAGGCAATTCAGCAATCTAGTGATGGCTTAGATGAGTTCAATGCAATTATTATACTGCATATATAACAATCATATAGTTCACATATACTTTGTATTTTTTTTATTTTCAAATTTGAATGTAACCGAATAACACAATATTTATCACATTTTATAAATTCTGATTTTTAAAACTGTATAACATTATTCATATATGCATATAACATACATATAATCTTATATAATCAAGTGTAAAAATTAAGATGATATGTTTAATATATTTGTTGTTATTTTAAAAATATAATTTCATAATTTTTATAATTCATATATTTTCAAGAAAAATTAGATAATAAACTCTACATATATTCTACATATACCTTACATATAATATTTGTGCAGTTGCAGTTTTCTAAACTCTATGATAAGCTTTTTTTTATTATTATTCTCCATTAATAATTAAATAATAAATATAGAATAAAAAATAAAAACTATAACAATCATATAACACACCCGAAAAATGAAATGAAAATTTGAAATATACGAATATAAAAATGTAAATTTAAATAGATAAATTAGAAGATTAGAAATATATTTACAATAATATATATATATATATAACCTACATATACCATACATATAATTTTGCATAGTTGTATTTTATTTAATCCTCTTTATAGCATAATTGTAAAATTTTACTAACCATATATCATATACTGTTATAAAAATTTCACTTTGGGGGCATGGGTCCATGTCAACCCTCTCCATCTTTGTTCATATAAGTATATTATAATTATATTAACTAATAAAAATAAATAAATTAAATATATATTATTATATAATTGAATTGATATAATACATATAATATATTTAAAAATATTTTACATTTTGTTGTGAATATCTTTTTTCGTATGAACAGCTTTTAATATTTTATTATTTTATTCAACGCCATTCTCTAAGTTTAATGTACTTTCCATAAAGTATGTCAATAATAATAAAAGAATTACAAAAAAAAAAAAAAAAAAAAGACAGCTACGATGCATATGCCGGCAGCGTAGCGTTTCTATAGTTCATCAAAGAGTCAATTTATCCTCTGAATCTCGCCTCATCATCACCATATTCAAAATGTCTTCTGTTTCCGAATCCAAAGCTGTTCAAGAAATGTCTGTCGCCGGTGATGAACCTCCGTCACCATACATAGTGAAAGGATGCAGTTTCGCACCTGCAGATATGTCCTCATCTTCAATTTCATTTCCGATCATTGATATCAGCCTCTTCTCCCAATCGACAACGGCGGCTTGTTCCCACGACAGTGATGTAAACAATGCTCTAAACATTCTCAGATCAGCTCTCAGCTCAAGCGGGTGCTTCCAGGTTTTGATCTGAGACTTGCACATCTATATCACATTTCTGTACAAAAAAAAAAAAAAAAATCCTTTCTCAAATGATCAAAAGAATTTTGTTGATTTTTCAGGCAATCGGACATGGAATGTCTGGTTCATTCCTTGATAAGGTACGCGCTATTTCATATCAGTTTTTTGATCTTCCAATTGAAGAGAAGCAGAAATATGCTAAGGCTGTTAATGAAAGTGAAGGTTATGGCAGTGATACTATTGTTTCTGCAAAGCAAGTTCTTGACTGGTCTCATCGCCTGAGTCTTAGGGTTTTCCCCGAAGATAAAAGAACACTCAATCTTTGGCCCAAAATTCCAATTGATTTCAGGTTTTTTTTCATTATTCATGTATAGCAAAGCTAACAAACAGTTGCAGATTTCATTATCAACTGGTAGCTAGTGAGCGTTTGATTTGCCTTTTTGCAGTGAAATATTGCATGAATATGCTCTGAAAGTAAAATCCGTAATGGATATTCTGTACAAGGCCATGGCAAGGTCACTAAATGTGGAAGAAAACAGTTTTTCAGGCCAATTTGGGGAACGATCACTGATGCAAGCAAGATTCAATTTTTATCCGCTATGTTCGAGGCCTGATTTGGTTCTTGGTGTTAAACCTCATACTGATAGATCAGGCATTACAGTTCTGTTACAAGACCAACAAGTTGAAGGGCTTCAAGTGTTAGTGAATGACAGATGGGTACGAGTTCCAGTAGTTCCTGATGCTCTTGTTATCAATCTTGGAGATCAAATGCTGGTATATATATTTATCTTTTATTATCACAATGTTACATCTCTAAGCTAAATTAATTAGAACATGAATATGAACACCCAACTGTTAAGATATCCTAAATATATCATATCTTCTAGATTCCTACTGGGGATTCATTGACAAGGTAAAGCTCTCTCTCTCTCTCTCAAATTTTAAAGAAATTTCATACCCATGACTCTAATTTATGACATCTAATTAAAGAACAAGAGATGTTATTATCATTTCATATCACCCCATTGAAGATTTTCAATTATTAAGAATCTCATATATCGATCAGTGATGATATAACTCAACTTTGAGTTGTAATGATATCCTACAAGGACTAGCTAGTTATAAAATATGGAGAAATTTTTAAGCAAATTAGATCTATCAAGTTATCAGTAAACCAACTAATCATACAATAATATACATTTAATTGTTTCATTTTTAATGGCTAATGTAAAAATAAAATAAAATTATTAAATGTATTTTATGTGTAATTAGATTGGTTTAGTCTACCTAAAGATTTTCTAAAATATGACTGGATAATCCCTTCTTTGCTAATTACGTCAACATGGTATCAGTGTTAAGACATGCGAGTTTACCTGTTTTCCGCTGGTTTTTGATTGGAGTATGCAGATATTGAGCAATGGAATATTCAAAAGCCCAATGCATAGGGTAGTGACAAACACAGAAAGGATGAGGATATCAGTGGCATTATTCCATGAACCGGAGCCAGAAAAGGACATTGGACCTGTGGAAGGCTTGGTGAATGAGCAAAGAC